>MU223634.1:855200-867818 GCA_018584345.1 Thuja plicata | reverse complement strand
CCAATCTTGAAGAGTAAACTTATAATGTCAGTTTAGAGAACATACCTTTGAAGCTTGGAGCACATCTTGAGCACACATCCATAAGCATGAACACATCAAAAGGGGAGCTTAGATTCAGTTTGAGGAGCTTTGCACTTCCTTGTTTTCTTATTGTTTAAGTTTTTCTTTTTCGGTTTAATCATGTATGTAGCTTGTTTATTTAGTAGAAAAATACTTTAATCTGATTATCGTGTTCCTTTACAATTAGATTTTCCTTGCTCACACCTAAATTGATTTCTGAAAAATAGGGAGGCTTTGTTGTTGGAATGCAAATTCTTGATGGGATAGTTATAGCTTCTGAAGCAATACATTCTATGGCTACTTCAAAGGAGAAGGCTATGTTTATTAAGTTGGATATGGCCAAGGCTTATGACAGAGTTAAATGAAGTTTCCTTCGCTAAATTCTTGAGGCTTTCGATTTTGTTGGGGATTGGATTAATTGGTCATGAGTTCTATCACTACCTCGTCTTTTGTTGTTCTTTCTTACTAATGGTGATCCCGCTAATCTGTTTGGCGCTTCAAGAGGATTAAGACAAGGTGATCCTCTTTCCCCATATTTGTTCATCCTTATGGTGGAGGGTCTTGGAAGACTCATTGGATCCAAGGTAAAGCAGGGCATGATTAAAGGTTGGGATTGGGGCAATGGTCTTTCTCCCCTCTTCCCATCTCCAATTTGTAGATGGCACGGCTCTGCTAGGTGTTGCTAAACTTCTAGAGGTAACTAATTATAAGAAGGCTCTTAATATCTACTTGGCAGCTTATGGACAACATATTAATGAGGACAAGTCTTTTATCTACTTCTTCAACACACCTTTATCTATTCAAGCTAGGACTGCCAGGATTCTTAGATTCCAGGATGGGGTGCTTCTCTTTGCTTATCTTGGGATACCTATAAGATTGTTGAAGAGGATATAACAGGGTAGTTCTGGTGGGCTTTTGGGTCACCTGTTGATGCTTGTTATATGTAGCCTTTGTGTATTCTATTTCAATAAGTTTTTACCCTATTTTTTTCAAATGCCAAAAGTCATCCAAATGTGTAAGGAACACTAATTATAAAAAGGCTCTTAATATCTACTTGGCAACTTCCAGACAATAGATTAATGAGGACAGGTCTTTTATCTACTTCTTCAACACACATTTATCTATTCAAGCTAGGACTGTCGGGATTCTTAGATTCCAGGAGAGGGTGCTTCTCTTTGCTTATCTTGGGATACCTCTTTATGATCGTCCTCTGAATAGGGGATACTGGCAATTTATTCTAGATAATCTTCGCAAGAAGGTGAGTCACTGGACTTATAGATGGTTGTCTTCAGTTGGGAGAATGATTCTCTTGAAGTCTGCGGATCAGGCCCTCCCTATTTACAAATGTTTTGTTCAGACTACTCTTGTTAGCTTTATTAAAGAATTTGATTCTTTATCTAGACATTTTCTATGGAATGGAAATCTACTCTCCTCTAAGTAGACTCTGGTAAGATGGGATTCTATTTGTAGACCATTACATTATGGTGTTCTGGGTCTTCGGCACGCTGGTATGAATAGTTGTGCTTTGGCTAGCAAGCTTTTCTGGAGATGGTGCACATGTCAAGAATTTAAATGGGCTAAAATACTCAACTTAAAATACTTAGGGGGAGTGGATGGCATAGATGTTCCTAGATGCAGTATGATATGTAAGGGCTCTATGATATGGAATACCCTTAAAAGAGGAGCTCAGATTGTCAAGCAAGGTCTTTTTTGGAATTGTTATGGAGCTGAAGCTCTTTTCTAGCATGATTCTTGGGATGGATTCCCTCCTATCCTTCCTCAATTTCCGCAGCTTCAACCGTTGGGTGATAGGTTTATTGAAGCTAGATAGAATGGAGTTGAGGATTTCATAGTTTATCAAATTTTGGATCAAGGGAAGTGGCTACATAAAGGGAACCACATGAATGATCAACCCTTGGGAGGTTCAGCTGAGGCTAAGAATGAATCAGCAAGGATTTTGACAAGTAGGATTTGTAATTCCCTAGGGTATGTGATATTCTTGCTTGGGGGCCTCAACTAAAAGGAAAATTTTCAGTGTCTTCGAGTTAGCTCGACTCACGAAAAAGTGATTGTCCCTTGGTGGAAACAGTTTTGGAAAAGATTCCCATGGCCCAAGTGTGACTTCTTCCTTTGGTTGGTAGCCCAAAAGAGATATTTAACTTGGGAAAACCTTTGGAAAAGGGGATTTCATGGACCCTCAAGATGTTTTTTGTGTAACAACAATGAAGAGAGTACTTCTCACCTTTTCTTCCAATGTGATTTCTCTACAAGAATCTAGCATTATTGGTGGGGTGTTAGGAAACATGCTTGTATTCATGCTAGCACCCTCATGGAGTTTTGGAACAACCTAGGTAGACCACCAACTAAATCCTCTTTCCTACAGGTAGCTTGGGACATTGGTCCTTTCATTATCTAGCAATTGTGGTTGGAAAGGAACCGTAGGATTTTTCAAGACAAGGTGTTGTTGGCCCAACAAGTTTGGCAGAGAACTATTATTATGGTACATAAACATTAATGGCAAAGTGTGATCTCTCAGCTGAAGTGGATCTATGTGATGCTCCTCTTATTCAGAATTTGAACATTTTGAGAAATGCAAAAGGTGTTCTTTTGAGGACTCTACAGATTTGCCATCATCATTCCAAAAAGAAGGCTCAAACAATTGGCAAGTGGTCTCCTCCCCCCTAGATTTCTTAAAATTAATACTGAAGGATCCTCTTGAGGTAATCCAGGGCATGCAGGAATTGGAGGTATTGACAGGGATAGTCTGGGGAATGTGATTTTCATATTCTCTACTTACAGGGGATACTAGACTAATAATCTTATGGAAGCTTTAGTTGTTTTGTCTTCTCTGGAACGTGTTTGCACTTTTGGCTAGCACAAGGTTATCTTTGACTTAGATTCTCAGATTGTTATGGACATGTTCAATAATCAGAAACTTGAGGATGTTGATTGACACTTGGTTGTGGTTGGAAGACAAATTTCGAGTTTGATGGATTCTTTGGAATCGATCTATTTGTGCTAACTCCTAGAGAGTCTAATAAAGCATCGAATTGTTTGGCTAAGTGGGCTTCTGAAAAGATGATGAGATGGAATGTTGGGAGGAGTGTGGACTTGCCTCGGGATTGTGCTCAGACACTTGATAAGATTGTTGAAGAGGATATGATATGCTAGTTTTGGTGGCCTTTTGGGTCACCTGTTGATGCTTGCTATATGTAGCCTTTGTGCATTTTATTTCAATAAATTTTTACCCTATTTTTTTCAAATGCCAAAAAACATCCAAATGTGTAAGGAACACCTATCCGTTTTGAGGACATAAAGGGGACGTTTCGACATCTTCTAGGCGTTTCAGGGATGGCTAGTCGTCCCCAAATGTCAATGGACATTTCCTGTAGTTTTTTGCAATCAGAGATGGGTGGGGATGTTTCCTTTTTGTCCCCCAATCCCCGAAACATCTCAGGGACTAAGACGAGTCCCATGTGGATAGGGGACACGTCCCTGTCTAACATAGGTATAACACTATGATCTATCAATCATGGGGAAGACACCATCTAATAAACATCACCAACACGCTTAATTATCAACCCAAGGTACTAGACTGAGAATCGTAAGTCATATTTGAATTTCATTTGCAAAGACTACAAATGAAAAATTACAAAATAAAGACCCGGAAATAGATATCATAGTGGAACAAAATCCTTTGATGTGCTTCAAAGAAAGTAATTTTGGTACTGAAGAGGAGGATGATAACATATTAAACCAAGGATGAGAACTCAAATTTGTGTTTGGCAAAAGCCTATAATACCTTAACTATCTTATGAACCTTTCTTGTCTAAAAAAAATTATCAAAATGAGATAAAGGCACCTGACAAATTTTAAATGAGTAGATGATTAAATATTACAATGGAACAAAATGTTCAACTAGTGGAATGTGTCATCTTGTTTGTAGACCTGTAATTTTCAGAAAATATTGGATTGCAGAGCCAAATAAATTATCAAAACGTCTCGGCCATGAGCTTGTTCTCTTGATACTATTGATTGGAGTCGAGGATCCACATTCATAAATTCTTTAACCAAGACACAATGCATACAATGATAGAAGCAAACAACATTAATAGAACATGTTTTTATACATTGAAAAGGTAGTAGAAATCTACCTGCTTTAGTAATATGTGGAACCATAAATCTACCATAAGGCTGACTCTGCTCGTGAAAATTTGTCATTAAGCATGAAGGCTGTAAAAGGAAGAAAAGAGCAACAATCATAAAAAAATGTTTGCAGGAGGCAATATTAGCATTTAAGACTTTCCCACTCTCAAGGATACTTCTGCAAATATCAGATAGATGTTTGCTCATTTCAAATTTGATAAGCATGCTTGCTAGGTCTTTACAAATAAAAATTAAACTTCTCAAGAAAAAGAATAATTTTTACAGTGTCTCAATACCAATAATTGATCTTAACATTCCTTCCCATCATTGACAGCTCATGGCATAAAAAAGGTAGTAAACACTGCGAGGATGGTCGAAAGCTTGCATTTCTATAAACTGCCAATAGGAAAGAAGGCACTATTTATTCTGATTAGAGAATTAAATATTCTTCATAAGAACAAATAAGGTGGCAATAGAATAAATGTTGCATGTTTAAACTAAATTTTATAGAAGCATTTATAATGTCCAAACATTTCTCAGGAAATAAGGTTGAAAGTTCAAGTAGGAATGTCGCTGGTTTAGAAAACATTTAATAGCTTAGAAGGCTTAGACAGCTGATGCTGTTGCTTGCTTAGCATCCTTTTCCTCTCTAGAATCCTTTTCCTCTCTAGAATCCTTTTCACCACTGCTTCCTCCAGTGTCTCTCAGTTTTTTCTTTATTAGCTTTTCTTCTGAGGGCATCATATTCTGTTTAATATAATCCTCAAGTGTAGTATTATATACTGTTGAATAGAATCTATTCACCCGCAAAACGGGTGGTTTTTTCTTTTCTCCAATTGGTGCAACCAGACCAACTTTACCATCATCAATAACAGCATCAGCAACGCCATAATCAACTGCATCCCACGCATTCAAAAAAAAATCTGCAATTGTATCCTTTTCAATCTACATGCAACATAATCTCAATTTAGATGCATTTGAATGAAATCAATGTCGACCACACACAAAAAACATTACACATTAACTCATTTTGATCTATTTGCACAACCCATGGATACATAGAATCCCAACAGTAATAAAGACAACATTTACCCACCCTAAAGGGCTAATTGACAGACAGTTATGGAAAAAGCCCCGAGCATGTGTGACTTTTATGAAGGAAAAGTTTTTAAACTTAATTTTAATAATGCAGTGAAAGGAGATGCGGGCCCTGCATGTGCTGGAGTGGTATTATGCTCCGACATAGAATTGTTTGTTAAAGGCAGTTCTTTTTTCCTGGAGTCTTAAATCCAACAGTGAAGTCAAAGCTCTTGTTCTTTTGGATGGTCTAAAATTAAAAATTTCAGTGAACTGTAAATTCCTAGAAGTAGGAAGAGAATCACAAATTATCATATTAATGAATGTATCAGAGACAGTTTACAAGATTAGCATCTAAAAAGTATTGACATGATATTGAACATTATGGGGAAGCTTTCAAGCATTGTTTCAGAGAGACCTAAAGAATAGTGGATTGTTTGGCAAATGCAGGAATTGTTCAACATCCAGCAAAGGTCAGTGGTGCAGATGTTGATCAAGAAAGGCTTCTTAGTTCCTAATACCTCCACCTACTTTTTGATGCCTGCATTAAGGTTTGAGAATTTACACGCTTGAGCATTACCATTTTGTGGCTGGCATTCTGTACCATATTCAAGGCTTTGTGTGGGTTCCAATTGTCTACACATGGATGAATACTTGTCTCTCGTGTAACAAATGTAAAAAGTTCTATATATCTTAGCTCTTGTGCAAATGTTTTTGGCAGCAAATGATAGATTGCAAGGCCTGTGGTGTGTTTTATTGTTCCAAGAGATAATCAAGGAATAGATGCTTCTTATAGGGGTGTTGTTTCACATCCGCACCTGAAACACACCTTCAACATGGATGATCTTACAGCAATGGCTTTTGTGAAAGAGCTGTTCGGTGTAGACAGGCTGAAGGATACAAGGGTACTACACTCCAAAGCTTCCATTGCTACTACTTTGCATCCAAACTTGCTGTCAGGGTGGTGAATTTGGTGGTTCATGAGTGAATCCTCCACTCTCTCTCTCTCTGTTCTCAAAGGTGCATACTATTGTCAATAGTTCTGATGATGTACTGCTGCTGCCTGGGGTGAGAAATTTGGTTTCTCAAGGTGGAAACTATGAAATCCCTATGGATCCTTCTACTAGACATTTTGAGGATATTTTAAAACTTCTTTCTCGATTTGGATCTTTATGTGGATTAACTGCAGGTTTACTCTCAGAACGGAAGTCTTGAGGTTTCAACTTTGTCTACAGACTCTACACTTCCCTCAATTTCCAAGAATGGTGTACTTGAGGCAGTTCAAAGAATTTAATAGAACCAATTGTAATGATAATGGTAAGAGCAAATTGACCTGCAGTGGTCCCTGCTCCTTTGAAGTTTGCAAATCTCCCTTTTGGCTAGTCTTTTGTATGGCCTTTTCCCTTATTCAGGAAGCAAATACTATGCCATCTCTTATATTATTATATATAGTTTATATCCGCTTATAGCCCTTTTGTATTCTCTTTTCTACAAGGTTGTGGGCCCCCCTATAGAGCCCACAGTTACATTATCTGAAAAACCATTCATGTACAAAGTCGGCCATATATTTCTACAAGCATACCTGTTCTTCTGGTTTGCCAGTGATACGGGAATACATTTTGTTGAATTTGATTCGGTGGTAATTCAGTTCCCTTTCCTGAAGATATCTGTTAAGCAACTGCAAAAAGAGAGATCAATCTGAATAATATTAGCTTTATATCAAAGTCTCACTATCAATGCCTAGCAGTCCACATCTTCTAGTTTTAATCACATTTTTTTAGGTGGGGCCCCAACAGCCTGCATTTGCAAAAGAATTATATAGCCTGAATCCAATTCCCTCATTTCTGAAATGATAAAATACAGGTGTAAATTGTCGTCATGTTTTAATTACTTTCATTGTAAACAGTAACTAATAAAGCACAAAATTAGGTTGACAAGAGCATTTATCAAGGCAAGCCCTCTTACATCAAAATATTTACTCATCACTTGTAGCACTTACCAGGGTATAATATGTTAATCAAATATTTAACTTATGTCTAGAAACAAAATTTACACACCATAAAGGTTAAAAGAATTTGCAATTGTACAGAAACACCATGTTGGTGGCGTCTGCATGGTCAAATCTGAAAAATATCAAATATCTATTTTTTCAATATTTCCTATGTTACTTAAAAGGGTGCCAAAGGCTACCTTCCAAGCAACTCAAACTAGTTCTCTTCAAGATCTTTCCGGTGCATTCAAATAGTTCTCTTTTCGCCCAATGGGCTAGGAGATATCTTTGTTGCAAGACTCGCCGAGTACTCGGCGAGTGGCAAGTACTCGCCGAGTTTTTAGGCTCTGCGAACTCGCAGAGTTTTTACTAAAAACTCGGCCTTAGTTTTATTCCTGCATTAAACAGCAAAAAAACGTCTTTTTCATTCTTATTTTCACATTTGCATCTGTTGGGTTTGAGTTTTGAGAATCTGGTTCGTGGATTTGTGAATAATTTACCTTGTTTGTATTCCCCAAATTTCATACAATGCTAATAACAAAATAGTTTTCTTGTATATTTCTAATTTTGTTATTAGCATTGTCCCATCCAAGCGTCCATTTCAACTTCCAAGGAGAACACGGAAAGGGTGACCTTTCAGGTTCTTTAAAAATGTATAAATGGGTTAATTGAAGCCAATAGGCACAGTTGGAGATATACATCTCTTCCAGTGAGTTTGCCACAATTGTATGATTATGAACTCTTCATATTCAAAATAAATACTTTTTTGCATATTGCTTGTAACTTTGTTGTGTGTTTTACAATACTGCCAATTCGTCGCTAGGTATTATCCTCCGAATTCTTTTAGACTAATCAGGATCGAAGACATAGTTGACCTTAAAATCCCAAGAACTGAAGTTAAATTTGGAGAAATTTAAACCATGCTGAACTATGACCTAGATCAAGGTGGCCCTCGGCACTACTTGAACTAAGCCCTAAATTGAAATAGGTCAAACAAATAAACCCTTTAAGAGATTTGTATAATGATCCCAGAAATTTGCCTACTTAAAAAGCACCATCAAGATTTGGGCTCTTATTGAAGAGATTAAAAATGTTGTAATGGAAACGCCTTCTATAACAATGAAAGAAAAGATCTATAAGATTGACAAATAGGTCAAACAAATAAACCCTGTAAGAGATTTGTATAATGATCCCAGAAATTTGCCTACTTAAAAAGCACCATCAAGATTTGGGCTCTTATTGCAGAGATTAAAAATGTTGCATGGTCAAATCTGAAAAATATCAAATATCTATTTTTTCAGTATTTCCTATGTTACTTAAAAGGGTGCCAAAAGCTACCTTCCAAGCAACTCAAACTAGTTCTCTTCAAGATCTTTCCAGTGCATTCAAATAGTCCTCTTTTCGCCCAATGGGCTAGGAGATATGACCCCCACCAAGTTGTGGTACCAAAACAAAATAGTTTTCTTGTATATTTCTAATTTTGTTATTAGCATTATCCCCATCCAACCGTCCATTTCAACTTCCAAGGAGAAAACGGAAATGGTGACCTTTCAGGTTCTTTAAAAATGTATAAATGGGTTAATTGAAGCCAATAGGCACAGTTGGAGATATACATCTCTTCCAGTGAGTTTGCCACAATTGTATGATTATGAACTCTTCATATTCAAAATAAATACTTTTTTGCATATTGCTTGTAACTTTGTTGTGCGTTTTACAATACTGCCACTTCCTCGCTAGGTATTATCCTCCGAATTCTTTTAGACTAATCAGGATCAAAGACATAGTTGACCTTAAGATCCCAAGAACTGAAGTTAAATTTGGAGAAATTTAAACCATGCTAAACTATGACCTAGATCAAGGTGGCCCTCGGCACTACTTGAACTAAGCCCTAAATCGAAATAGGTCAAACAAATAAACCCTTTAAGAGATTTGTATAATGATCCCAGAATTTGCCTACTTCAAAAGCACCATCAAGATTTGGGCTCTTATTGAAGAGATTAAAAATGTTGTAATGGAAACGCCTTCTATAACAATGAAAGAAAAGATCTATAAGATTGACACAACTCTTCAGCTCCATGAGTGAGCAATGAGTGGGGTATGAGTGATCCTAAAGCTCAATGCCAAATGAAATATCCTTGCTACTGAGATTCGAGTAACTTGACTAATTTACCTTGTTTGTGTTCACCAAATTTCATGACAGACAAAACAAATAGAAACTTGAGAGAAATCGCAACCCTTAGAAAACTGATCAGTAATGTATACAGCGCCTCTACATGCAAACTACACAAGGGAAATTCAATATTAATTGTTCTACATACCTGACCTTATTACAGAGCTTTGGCGGCTTTCAAACCAGTCATTCAAAAATAGTTTTTCGCTGGTAATCAACAGTTCCGATTGCTTTTTCCTGTCTTGAATTTCAGCTAGCTTCTAGACTGGGTCGCTGCACTGAGCCGATGAAAGATGATCATTTTGCTGCTTCACTATTCTTGTTCAAATCCACACCTATGATTCTCAAAGTACTGTTTCTGTATGCAGTGAGTGATATTTCCTTCCTTCTGAACGTGAGCTGATAGAACATGTAACCTGGGTGCAAATATTCTGAACTGGGTTGGCGTCCAATACAGAAGTCCAGGGGTTTCGTCCTGAACCAGATTGCAGAGAGAAAAACAAGATAAACAATAGCATAGAATGAATCCCTTTCCTCCTGCGATTCCCAGTTAAATCCTCATTGATTTAAGAAAGCATCTTTTTTGCTTTCTTCCAATAAAGAAAGCCCAACGATAGCATTTTCCCAATTATCCACCATACGCCAAGTCACACAAAACAGCTGAGTTGGCTGGGTTAACTTAAGGAATAAGTCAAACGCCATTAAAAGAATGGCCCAACGCCCATGACTAAAAAATAGGACTTAAGTTACAATGAATAATTAAATGTCTGATAATTAACATAAGCTTTTAGCCAAATATTTAATAATTCATTCACTCCCTTTCATTCACTTAAATTTCTAGCCTCAGGGAATGAAAAGGCTAGATGTTTCATCGCTGTTGGCTATCGCTTGGAAGGGGATATTACACCAAAGGCCTTGCCAGTGTATTTGGATGATCGGGATGGCTGCAAATCTTTATGGCATTCAATTTATTTGTTTGTTATTGGTGTCTTGTAGAAGCAGAAAAATAAAACTTTTTTCGGATTACCAATCCCTGCTAAGTCCAGAGGTTTTTAAAGCAAGATTTGACTCTACTTGCTAAAGCTAAGCTGGTGGGTTTAATTAAACATGTCATGTCTGGCTTTTCTAGAGAGATATTTCCCTTATAACACAACAAAAACCATCAATGAGGAAATGAATACAAATCAAAGTCTGGAGTTCTTTGAGGTTATGTTGTATCCCCTGTGCCTATGGTCAAAGTCAATTTGGAAGATGTGAAGCACACATTCAATACAAAGTTGATAATGGTCTTTGGTTCATCAACTAGTCCTTGTCAATGTTGTCATAGTACCAAAAATGAACTATTTAAAATTGAGTTCTCTAGATGCATAGAGCTCAACATAACACACAATTGTGCTACTAAGTCTGGTCATGAATGAGCCCGATCAGTGCTCCTTTAAATACTAGATGTTCTACTTTAGTCTTTATGAATCAAGTCTTCTAGGATGTTTGCATATTTAGATGGCCTCAATTTATCACCAACTCCATTCATCACTAGTTGAAGGTCACTAAGAGAAGTTTTTTTCTAATTGACTTTGTACGTGGTGTACTCCTATGATCAGTAAATTCAATGTTGGGTCTACAAATCTGGGAGTCGATTAGGATGAATAACCCTTTATACCAATGTTACCCAAGGTTCTATTAAGAAAACTTTGAAATAGAACTTTTTTGTAATCGACGACATTTCCATCTTTCAAGTTGTCTTTGAATTGTGTGGAAGTTTAGAATTACACCTATCTCAAGAGGGGATGGAATACATCAAATGGTGGCAAGTAGTATAGAAAAATTGTGGCATCCGCATCCATCAAAGCCTTTGGTTTCTAAGGAAGACCATATCTACAATCTTAACATGTACATGATCACTTACTACACATGGAGTTGCTCATCTGACCAAGTTCACAAATCTTTTACGAATCATACAAATGATCATTGTAGATTGAATCCATTTCAGATCAGCTATTCACATGTAGAGATGAGACAATGGCAATAAGTTTGAGAATGGAGATCCTTCATTTTGGTCTCCCTACAAAGGACCCACCTTAACCCAAAGGAAAGATCAATGCAGTAGTATCGCAATTCCTCGAAAGTTGTTTTAAGCATGCTCACCACAAGGAGGATCTATGAGAAAATTGTAGAGATGAAGAGCACATGTGCAATGTCGAAGAAATGGAGAGATTCTCCTCACCTAATTGACACAAGATCAATGTCCTCTGTAGTCGACATAAAATGTGTATTGCTATGGTTGATAATATTGGTTATCCGTAAATGTATTATTGTCTATATTAAATTTGTTAACACTCTCAAGTAGCTGTCATGTCAGTTGGTTGATGGTTCTGTCCCTCTTGGCAACCATCGGGTCCTTCAAATAGGTCGTCTACACCCAAGGAAGGTAGCATGGTATGGTCGGGTAAATTGTAATCCTTGGCGACCGTCTCTGGTCTTCTTCTCTGTAATGTATTCATGAGCTAATGAAGATATATTTTACAACTATATCTAGTATGCACTGCCATCTATATTATTATTCCAAACATGTAAATTACCAGGTATAGCAGTAAACATTGTGGCATTGTTGCCTTAAAAGAAATCGGGTCAGCATTGCGTGATTGAAATGACCCTAACCGGCCATTTACTGATTTTTCCCAATTAATCTCATGCAGATTTAAAACAGACAATAACATGCAAATAATCGTCGAACCCAGAACAATAACCAGCAGATATATATATTTAAATAACCAGCAAGTACATTCAAATGAAAACTTCAGAAATATGGTTTTGTATTATACAACAACAATACAATAACCAAACAGTACAATATCCAAACTGAAATACAGAAATAATAGTGAGATCGGCTGATCAAGAACCTAATGAAACAATGGCAAACTCTGAAGTGAATCCGCACCGAGATGAATCGGATTTCCGTCCAATCCACCAAGAAATGCTGAAGGTTTCCATCCTCAGATTTCTGATTCGATAGCTGAAGCTTCTCGAATTCTGAAGGAGAAATAAAAACTATAATACTGAAGCATCCTCAATGAGTCTCCAAAACCTCCTCTTATGGCTACAGCTGTGACTCTTCAGTTTCCCCACTGTGACTCTTCGTATGCCCATTTCGTCTCTTTATAAACTCACTTTAAGT
>MU223634.1:835859-849117 GCA_018584345.1 Thuja plicata | reverse complement strand
GCATAAATATCAAAATATATATATATATATATATATATATATATATATATTTGTACTAACAAACCCGAACCCAAATCCAAACCCCTTTTCAAAATTTTGTCGTACCAGCGAACCGGTTCTTCGAACTCAAACCTGAATTTGAACCCAAACCGACATCCTAGCTAAAAGATCTAGGAGCTTACAAACTTGGTTGTCTCTGAGAGGTCTCATTCTATCTCACTTTAAGCTAACTACCACATCTTATCAAGAGTTGTTTGCAGTTCATGTTATTGAAGTGGCAAGTGGATGTGGGAGTGGAGGAAGTTATGTATCATGGTGCACAAGGAGCATCCTCTTAGATGATTAGTGTTGTAATAAAGAAACTGCTCCCCAAGGGTTGTAAGGGAAGATGAAAATGACGTTGATGATGACCAAACCAAAGGAAGGCCACTAAGACTCCTCCCAATCCTCGACAATTGAAGAAGACACAAAATGTAAACAAATAGAAGGAAGAGGCTCGTGATAAAGACCAATCTTGAAATTCAATTGCACTAATTCCTACATCAATCAGCACTCCCACAATGGTTCTAGATGGATTATTGATCAAGATTTCTTACAAACTACATTGTGTAATGTCCCAAAAATTTCGTGCTTATTTCAATATTTTTCATCTTAGTGTCCTATTTTATTTGTGGTGAGCCTTCTGGAGATCATTTAGGAGACTTTGATTCACACTCACTATTTTTACTAAGTCACTTGGATGTTTTGCTCATGCTTTCTATTTATAGTAAGACGTCGGGGTGCTCAGTTGGCCTCATATCTATATTTGGAAAGAGGATGGATTATTCCCATGAATTGGTATTGGCAATTATCATGGGTTTAATGATTTAAGTTAAAATATTAAAGTTAAATCAAGTTTAACTTTAATAATATTCATTATATTAAATGACTTTATGATATGATGACTTAAAGGGGGTTAAAGAGTATTTAAGTTGTTTTCATAAAGTGACTTTAAAAAATGACAATATAAAGTCATTTTAATTAATAAAGTTCTCCAGCTTGTTCGAGAAGTTACTTCATAAGGAGGAATTAAAGGTTAAGGATGATTTATCCCACATTGAGCATGGAAGTTCACTTGGAGTTTGAGGAGTCTTTATAAACAAACCTTGCCTTCCTTCAAGAGCATGTTATGAGAATTTTATATGGAAGCCATTTCTTCTTGTTGCTGAAAGTCAGTGACTAGTTGGTTTCTAAAGACCAAAACCCTTAGGAAGCTAAATGTTGGACGCAAACCCAGACCCTCTAAGTGGACTAGATCTATATCAGAGTCCACCATTGGATTTAATGCATGAGTTTGGATTCATAAGTAGCTGAAACAGTGGCCATTTGAAGAGCAGAAATATACAGATTTATGGGCATTGGTTTTGACTGGGCATCACCAAAAAGGGGCAGTATATATTCATTTCACTAAAGACTGGTAATCTGTTCACAAAACCAGATTGTGTGGCTACATAGACAGGTGCATACATAAGAGTTTCACCTTTCAATGCATTTTGTTAAAAGTTCTGGATAAGTATATTTGTGCCTGAGATTTGCTGGTAATAAGCTGTCTTGTTCTATAAATTTTGTATGCATGATTTCATCCATGAATATGAAGTTGAAAGTGGTCTGCAATATGTTTGACAAAATTACTCAATGGAGAACTAAGGTCTGAAGTTAGTTTTCTTGTTATTATATCTCGTTGTCTGTCAACTGTTTGTTAAAATGACAATGAAGTGTTGATGCTGTGTCTGGCTCTTGGGACTGTATGCAATATGTTTGTTATAATGTGAGAATTATTTTCAGAATGTTACAGCTGAACAACCATTTAGTAAATTGATTGGATAAGTAGTATCTACTGCTGAGGGTTTATCCCAGGCAAATTGTTTGTTTAAATGTGCACTTGTGAACCTGTAAAATTGATATGACGTTTGTTACCAAAACTCAATCATAATCAGTTGATAAGGATTCAGGAAAAACCAGATCAGACATTACATACCAACTGTTTGACAGAATTACTACGAGGAATAAGTGATAAATTTAAAATTCTGAATGTTACAATCATAAAAGCATTTGACCAAATGCCTACACTGTTAATGTGTGATTTGTGACGAAATTTTGGGTCAGAATTAGTAAGGAATCTTACATATTGCAAAAGAGAAAGTAGTTTCCTAAATTCAGCCCAACTTTTTAATGTAGAGTATACAAGATAGGAGACAACTAAAGCCTAGCCCATAACACAAAACATATTTAATGTTCCCACAAGTCAAATGGTGGTCAACACGAATTTGCCAAGAGATGAGATTGCTTTGGATGAAAGCATAGTTGAAGACTTTGGATATCTCAACATGGGAAGCCAAGTTGTGGAGTTCGGCAATACACAGTTTAGAAAACTGTTAAAAGAGGTGGCACATTTGACAGCAGAGAAAACAGAACTTGTTCGATACATCAATAAAGTTTGTGCATCGAAAGTGAGCACTCAGGCCCTTGTCACTATAAAGATGCCTCCCACATCCAGCAACAAACAGTAACCGTCAAACAACATAAGGGTGGTTCTTCTCTCTTTGACGTTGTTGTAGAATTGTTCGACGACAGTGCAGTCTTTCACTACACATCTAAGCAGATTCACTAATTCCCAAGCGAACCCCTATCAATGTTTCAACTATATAGTGTTTGTTTTCCTAGAATTGGACAAGACTCTCTTTCCTTCAAAAGTAAAGAGAGACTCAATCTTCTCTCAAGACAATGAAAACATATGGATGTTCACTTCACCTAACCGAAGCAATAATTGATAAATCATTAATCAACGAAGCATACGATCTCTCATTGGTACTGTCAGCTTGCAAGGTTAAGTGGACGTGATCAAGATGAGGAGAGTACAAATTGATTTCCTTCTCCAGCAGAGTTTGCATATAAGGGAGTTCGATTCTTTAGATTTCACTACAATCAATAGGATCGTGGACAAATAACCTAGAAAATCAATCATCCCCTTCTAGAAGGATAGAGACCATCATTGTATTAAAGTTAAAACCAGGAATAAAAATAAGCAGCAAAACAAGACAGAATAAAGAACAATAAGAACAGCTTTTATCCTGGGAAAACCCTCCAACTTGAGGGGAAAAACCCAGCCACACAAAAATGATGCTTTATTGATAAAAATAATAAAAGTCTCAGTACAATGCTCTAAACTGAACCAGCAATACATCTACTACACACAGAACCAGCAATACATTTACTACACACAAAACCAGCAATACAATGCGTGACTAACACTATGCCGATGCACAAGACAAGGAGATATATAAAACTTCAGATTGCCGAGACAACAAGAACCGTTTGTCTTCATGCGGAAGGCTCTTCATTGTTCCACACAGAAGACTCTTTATCTTCCAAACGGAAGACTCTTTAGTTTCCAAATTCTTGCCTCTTCAGCTCTCCAACCGAGAGTCTCTTCATATATCAACCGAAATCTTTTCTTATTTAGGAGGGAAAGAAACCCCCGATGCTAATACATCAACATTCCCTCTTAGCTAGGGAGTTATCTTTCCAGATATTCATATCATGAAGTCTCTCAACATGACACCCACAATGGCTACACCCATTTGTGAAGAAACCAAAAAATTTATCACAGATTCTCTCAACGTGATAGCATCATGGAGTCACTCAACATGATGTTCACCATGGCTACTCCCATGTGTGAAATAAACACAAGCTCACATCACGGAGTCACTCAACGTGATGTTGTCATCTCATCATGACGTTCACCATGGCTACTCCTAGAGGGTGAATAAACACAAGTGCTAAGTCATGGAGTCTCTCACATGACATCCACCATGGCTACTCCCAAAGGGTGGATCCACATACTTCCACCTTAATCGCTAAAAAAAATACCCAACGGAAAGAAGAAAATAACGCTTCAATAATGTGACACCAAGAAACTCTAAGACTTCCCATGGAAGGCACTTCATCCTCCCACACAGAAGACACGTAATACTCCAAAAGAAAGACTTTTCAAATACCAAACAATTGAACTCCATCTTGAGCGGCAAATGTCTCTTCATCCGGAACCCATGTGACTCTTCAACACACCAAACAAAGATACTCTCCAAAATATAATATGTTACCTCTTTAACGCTGACTCTACAATTCGCTAAGTCATTGCGAGAATAAGGAAATACATACACGAATGTAGGTGAAGGATCAATAGCAGCGAACTAAAGAAGCTCATACACAACATAATACAATAGAACCCAACAAATCTGAGAATAGAAGCTTGTCTCAGACAAAAAAGTAAATACAAGATATCTCCTGAAGCTATTATCTTCAACACTACTTTGAGATGCACGAGAAATTTTGAAAATGGTATCCAACGTCATTGCAGAGCCTCACCGACCTTCAAAGCTCCCTAACTTCATGCACAAGATGCTTTCTTAAACCCGCTATGATACCATGTTAAAGTTAAGACCAGGAATAAAAACAAGCAACAAAACATGACAGAATAAAGAACAATAAGCACAGCTTTTATCTTGAGAAAACCCTCCAACTTGAGGGGAAAAATCTAGCCACACAAAAATGATGCTTTATTGATAAAAATAATAAAAGTCTCAGTACAATGCTCCAAATTGAACCAGCAATACAATGCGTGACTAACACTATACCGACGCACAAAACAAGGAGATATATAAAACTTCAGATTGCCGAGACAACAAGAACCGTTTGTCTTCACGCGGAAGGCTCTTCATTGTTCCACACAGAAGACTCTTTATCTTCCAAATGGAAGAATCTTTAGTTTCCAAATTTGTGCCTCTTTAGCTCTCCAACCGAAAGTCTCTTCATATATCAATCGAAATCTTTTCTTATTTAGGAGGGAAAGAAACTCCCGACGCCAATACATCAACACATTGAACTAAATGATAGTTGTACTTGACATGTTCTCCTATTGGCTCAATCAGATTTTAGTGATTCGATCTCTTTCAAATTGAGCCCACCTTATATTTCAAAAGTGATTTATCAGTTAAGTCACTTTAGGGTTTAGGGTGGTTCAAAAGTTGATTGGGAAACTAGTTAAAACTTGTAACCTCGGTTGCAAGGTACATAGGAGGTACACCCGCACCCAATTCAGGTTCATGTGGGTACGAGTGCACTCCATGATACATTGTAGGTATGCATAGGGTTCATCCCAAGTGCACCGGGTGCGCTTTGAGAACACACCCAATACCTAAAGCACATCCGGTGCACCTAGGGCGCACCCTGTGCACACCCTAGCGTACTTGGGAAATATCCACAAGCATGAGCTCTATCAATGAGGAGGAAAATAAATATTTTAAGGATCAGTTGTTAATAAAAAAACTCAATATTCCAGGAATCACATTCAATTCATAGCATATTTGAATAGAAAAAATGACTATTGCAGCAGCATGTTTCTCCAACAGATAGAAGGACCTAATAAGAGTAAATTACAAGAATAACAAAAGATATAATCAAATAAGAAACCTGGTCCCAAACAACAGCTTCAATGCATACACTTACATTATACAAAAAGAAAATATTCATTGTCCTAGAAATCAGTATTCTACAATAGCAATAATGGTGAAAGCTAGGTATCCATGTGCGAAGACTTAAGAAGTAGAAATTAATGAAACAACATGCTGTTTCTAAAAGCAGCCACGCACCCACTATATTTCTTTAAAGTTTAAAGTATACTCGTTCTTAGAATAGGACCTTAATTAGACCTTTCTAATTAAGGTCCTATTCCAAGAAAGCAGCTTTGATTAGGATATGAGCAAACAATAACATGGAGATGTATATTTATTTAAATTTTGTGTATATATATATATACACACACACACATACGTACCCAAACCCCACCAAAAAAAAATTGCCCGTACCCATGTACCAGGTTCTTGTGCTTGTACCCGTACCGACAACTTAGCTTGTAACTAACCAAAGCTGTTATACAAGGGTATTGCTTATCATTCGTATGTGTCTTTTTCAGAAATCAACAAGGAGAGAGAGCTTGGAGAGCAATCGCAACATTTTGTAAAAACACTTGCTATGATAGAGAAGACCTCTTGCAAGGTTTTCAAGTAGCATCTTTAATATTTTCCAGCATAGCACTATAAGGAAGATCTTTGCCTTTACTTCATTTGAAAATTGTAGTTCCTTTGTAATTGCAAGTGATATCAATGATTTATTTTCTGCAAATATTTATATGTATGTGTGTCTGTCTGTATATTTCATTATCTGTAAGATTCTCACTGTTCAATAAAGGGAAACCTCCCCTAACAATAGAGAAGGGACTTCATCCCATGAGCTGCTCCTAAATAATTTACATCAAAAAAATTTAGGGATAAGAATGACTATGTTACACAACTATTCAACTCCTTTGGGACTGAACAACTAGTGGGGTATGAGTGATCCTAAAATGTGATGCCAAAGAACTTACGAGTGTATTTGGACAATCAGGACAGCTGAAAATCTATGGCATTAATTCATTCATTACTGGTCTCTTGTAGAAGCAAAAAAGTGAAGCGACATTTTTAGGTATGTTGAGGCATTTCAAGATAGAATTTTACTCTGCTTACTAAAGCTAATCTGCTGTGTTTACTTAAAGACATTATGCATCTTGAGACAAAGGCTCAGAAATTTTCGTTATAGCCCTTTTGTTAAACCCTTTTTTATTTCCAAATAAAGCTGTTGGTATATATAAAGAGAAAAAAAGTTGCATCTAAAAGGGAACACCCAGTTTTCTGTTCATTGGAACAGTTATAGTGACAGGGTTGGTTGTGTAGGCTCAACAGAATACACTGGGATAATAAATGGAGCTTGTAAGTTGATATTCCCATTCTCGGAGTGCAGATGTACATGGTTAGATAATGTGGAGGTGGCACCAGCACTCAGGCCTGGAGCAGCTTCTTTGTGAGATCTGAGATTCAATTCCCCAGGAGTTTGGACTTGCATGATAAAGCACATGTTCCAGGTCTTGGTCTTTTCTGTTAGATCCATTTTGTCAAACTGTTGATATTTTCATGTTTTCAGATATAACATAAGATGTATTCCACCACAGAAAAGAAACAAGCAGATTCACACTAGAAGGTCGAGAACCTGATAGCTCAAAAACATGCATTACCCAAATTAGGCTGGAAACTTGAAAAACCCGGGCTATTAGCCACCTTATCTTGTATCTTCAGAAATAGAAAATGATTACATAGCAATGGTATTCAGAAAGATTCCAGCTAAGGCTTATTTGGCAAGACATTGCAAATTTTTCCATGTATTTATTTTGTAAATCTATATACCCGTATTTCTGGCAATGGCAGTGACTCAAAAATAATGTAATTAAAAATGCTGATACAATTGGATTTTGTAAAAGAAATGCATTCATAAAAATTCTGGACCATGTTATTTCTAAGAATGTCAAAATCTAGTACAAGCAATAACTCACCGAAGGGTCATTTGACTGACCACCATATGGTTGATGAAGCATCACTTTACAATTGGGCATGCAAAATCTCTTTCCTTTTGTTCCAGAAGCAAGTATGAATGCTCCCATTGATGCAGCAAGGCCAAAGCATATAGTTGATACATCTGCCTTGCATAATTTCATAGCATCATATATGCCCATTCCTGGAAAATGAAATCATAGATGAATCACAAGATAGCAAAAAGGGTTGAGCTAAAAATCTAATTCACAAATGAAAAATGCAAGAATTAGTTTCTTATGTCCACCTTTAATACAGAAAAGAATATTAAAAGGAAGAACGAACACACTTAAATCTACATTTAATTAAAACATTCCAATGTCATTGATTTAAATGAGGCAGGAACACAAATGAAGACTCAAGGGATTACCCTTATTTTATAGACCAGATTTTATATGGGAGTCCAAAATGATCCAGTCTTATAGTCCAACACAAATGCCAAGCATAGAAAATAGCAAAACGCCAAAAATATTAAATAAAATATTGTTCCCTATGGACATGAACTCTATGCCTCATCACAACTAAACTGTACATATCCCCACCATATTGTTCTTTTAAGAAAACAGTTGAACCCAACATTTATTCCTCTAATGTAATAAGTTTCAAGGGTCTGTACTATCAAAGGAGAATAACATTGTTCGATGTAAATTGGATTGATCAAGTTTATTGCTGTCAAAATCAAATTTTCATCATCTATATAACCATTGTTATTCTCAAGTTTAACAACATCAATGTACTTCAGAGTAATGCTGACTTGAGAGGAGCATGAAAGAGTTGGTTACAGGCACAAGTACAGAATGGAAGGAAGATGAAAAGAGTCTTGAGGATGGTTTGGACCCTCATCAATGCATTCAATCCTTAAAATTAGAAAAAAGGAAGATAGGACATGCAAACAGGCTGAAAATATGATAAATCTACCCAATGAACTTGCAGCCTGGTAATTCCATCAATTTCAGACAGGGCTGAATGAACAGGTTCAATGATTAATCTAACCAAATAGAAAAGAGAATAATTACATGGAACTGGAGACAAGGTATTGGCCATTCTGGTAGATAAAACACACTTGGATTCTGCTGCATTCGTTTTGCAATTCAAATTATGAGTAAATAAGCCCATTGAGAACTTACACAAAAATTGAAATAATCTAGAGTTGACAAATGCTTGTACAGTTGTTACCATTTTATTATGTCTCTCCCAAGATAACTGAAGCCACAACCGAATGTGAAATAAAATATTTATTCAAATTACATGGGAAAGGTCCCTAAAATCTAAACTTCCTAGACACTAAGCTATAAACAAAATATACAACAATACACACTGTATAGTGTTTCTTCAAAAGCTTTTGCACGAATGAGATAACTAGCTATTCACATGCCTTTTTACCTCAGGTATGAGGACAAGATTGGTAATAGCTCGTCTCACAAGCACAATCTTATAGACATCATGAATGAAAGCAACTAAACAAAAGAACAAATGACAACACCTTCCTACTGGCTAAAAGCGAGAGCAGCGGTTCGGTACAAACAAGATTTCAAAGTAATAATTGCTTCAACATAAACCAAAATGTGATTCCAAAAACTAAACAGCTAAGTCACATGCAAAGTTACCAGTTAAAACAAAATCAATACAGAATTTGATGTTACCATTCATCTTCAACTTAACTAGTGAAATCATAAAACACAAATACAAGAATAATAATTTCGGCACTATAAGCCTAGAATTGATTTCATAAGGTTCGCATTTGTGTTTGAGTTTAACAAAGGAAACTTTCAAAACAAGTTCAACACCTAAAAAGTTTGAAAACAAATCATAATTAATTTTGAATTTTAAAGTTTGGTTTGTTTTATTTAAATATAAATTTAAATTTAAAACCAAAAATTAAATAAATTTATAAAATATGTAAAGACACCCCCTTGTTTTGAACAATTTTTGTGCCTTCCTATTCTTTGTAATTTTGTCAAACAGTTGGCTTGCAAACTATCTTCGTGTTGCTGTTTGGTCTCAGAATGCTGATATGATGTTTGTTTTAATGCTGTTAACTTGGACACAATACATATAGCAAATAGGAAACAATGCAAATAGTTTCCCATAATATTATTACAGTCTGATAATCTAAAAACAATATGTATTAAACTGTGGAAACATTAACAGCCAATAATTACATTCACTTTCATCTAACAGAACAGCATTACATTATATTTGGCATATCGAATATCTGTTCCAAACTCTGTCTCAGACCTGATATGACCTGTGTATGGCATGAAAAGCACTCTGTGTGCAGCTACAGGCCTGTACGGCCCACTTTCAGCTCTCCTCAGTTCTGTACGAACCTGTCCCAGGTGTTTGCAGTCAGATATAGCACTCACAAATGATTACCAGACCTGTACGTCTCCTTACCAGGTGATTTTCAGACTCAATCAGTCTGCTGTAGGTGAACTTCAGACTGGTACAGCTTGTCTAATACTTGCACAGTCAGCTCTAAGCCTATACGGCCCCTCTTACAGTCATAAATACTCAGCAATTGTATTTCTAGCCTTCAAATGGAATCGGCCAGCATGTATTCATGTGCAAACAGCTATGGCACTCGAACTTCAGCCTCTAATCCTCCAAATCGAACCCTAGGTATTTGGAAATCACTTTCAATAGAAGCAACCAGCACAAACAAATATATATTACCTTGAATACTCACATAAATTCTCCTGACTGTATCTTGCAACAGCGAGAAGAATGATAGCATAGAGAGATTTTGTCCTCCAAGCCCTAGAGAGAAAATCTCCACAAGTTTGCCAAATTCATATATTATCCAAGCATAGTAAAAGAGGGCACTTCCATCTCTTTGATAGCGCTTTCTAAGAGTTTATTCACCCATATTTTCTCGTGATTGCTTTTTTGGCCCCTATTTTATCGCGATTGTTTTTTCTTTAATATTTCTCATGCCATGTACATGATTTTCCTTCACTTAAGTCCCCAATAACTTTTATTTATGCTTCCAATTTATTATAGAATAAAGGGGACCATTTAGTTTAAATATTTTCCACAAACTATAGACTATGCATTAATAAAGTTAAATAATTAAATTTAACTTTATGAAATAACCTATTAATGCATGATAAATCATATCAATGATAAATAATTGTTTTTGTCAATATTAAACAATTACCATTGACATGATATTGCAATTGGCGGTCCACAAATGCCCATAATGACTTACTATAAATAGTAAGTGCGCCCAAAACTGCCTTGGATCACCTCAGAATGAACTGCAACCAAAACTGCCTAGGCCAAATGGCCTCTAAGTCCCTTTTATGTTCTGGTTAGCCTATGGACTATGGAAAATAGGCTAACAAAAACACTATTGTGAATGCTAAAAAGGGTTCATTACAAAATATTAATATTTAAATAAATATAAAATATATTAAAAGTAATAAAAACATTTAAATTAAAATAAACTAAATATATTAAAAGTTAAACAAACTTCAATATATTGGCATTTAACTTTTTAAGGAAATGCTAGGCTAGGCGTGATGCACAATCTCCAATAGGTAAACTGTAAAACCATATGCAAATTAATAAATGGGTGGATGATTTTACAATGTTTCTTGTAGAAAATTAAGGGCAAGATTATAGCAAAAACAGTGAGGATGACAAAATTGAAATGATTTAAAAACACCAACAATGACATTGCTATAGACCACCAATCTTGAAAACCTATGATCATGTACAAACGAACACGTTGATAATTTCAAACATTTTTTGGGGTTTTTTAAAAGTTTTTAGGATTTTAAAATTTCTAAATTCTGATTGAAATGCAACAAACCGTATAACATAGATTAAGACTCAAAGATAAGATATTTCCATAGTCCATTGTAGTAAATTTGATAGGTTTGAGAAAAAAATTGGCAGTAGTTTTTGTATCGATGTTTGAGATCAAACTCGGCAATCCATTAAGAGGAGGGATCAAAAATCCATACAAAAAGTACTATACAATTTCAATGTAGAAGCTGTCAAAAATAAATAAAAATGTCTTATGCTCAAACCACTTATAAGGTTATAAGATGTCTGAATTTGGGACATAAGATAATCGTATTTTATCCCAAAAAACAATGTTTTAAAGTGACCCCCTCAAACCTGTTGAGATAATAGGAAGAAACAAAACTTCAAAGAAAGAAACAATCAAAAGATTGAATAAAATCACAACTGAAGCAACCTAAAAATATGCACTCAACTCTCTGTCCAGAAGTAGAACCTCTAGAAACAACCACTACTAAAAGTAGCAAATTCAACACATGAATGCCCTAAGATTCTGGTGAGGCTCCTTGTTTTAAAAGATAGTGGATCCTCTAAAGAATCCGAAAGCCTTAACCATTATTGATCCATCTTAGCAACCAAAACACCATTGTCCTCAAGTTTTGTTGAAATTGAAATTGGTGGTTGAATATTTGAATAAAAATATGACAACTTTGTGCACAAAATTGGTGGAACCAGGCAGACAAACAAACAATTTTCCTCAAGATCTGTGGTGCATAAGGTTGAAACTGGCCCATAGCTACCATGAAAGCATCAGATTTGGCCCTCAAATCTGCATCACCAAATACTGTAAACAAGCTAGCACCTTCACTAGTCTAGAGTCTAGACCACTGACATACACTTGACAATGGAGATTCTTAGTTCTGTTAAGTATATAAACTACCCTCACTTATCATTTGATGAGCTGCTCATATGGAAAACTGAAACATTGTTCATGCTGCCAATAAAAGCTGTAAACCTGACGAAATAGATCTAGCACACTTCTTTGATCAAAACAGACGCTTACAACACTCTTTTTCACTTGCTAGGTGACTTTTCTGGTCGTGTTTGGCACTAAAACTCTTGATTCTCCATTCAGGTACATCAATCTGCTGGTGTTTCCACTTGAAACATTCCAAAGATGCAATCAGACACTTCTTTTTGATGCATCAACCAAATGAAGTGCACCTAAAGGATACTCATTGACACTTGAGGACTGTTGTTACCAGACCTAGTGTTAATTTTATTGTAGCTGTGGTCGGAATTCACAGGACGACATAGACATGACAAAGGCTGTGATTATATTTATATTATTATTGTTAAATAATATAATTATATTATTATGTGATAATATAATTATATTATATTATAGTATATAATTATTATATTATATTGATAATATAATTATTATATTATTATTATATTAATATATTACTATATTATAATTTGATATACTATAATTATTATATCATAATCATAATATAATTATAAATTAATGGGGCCACATGTGAAGAGTGGTAACCCTTGGTGAAAAGTCTCCTATCTTATATATATGAGATATGTGATCTCATTCTATGAAAGAGATCTAGGATGCCGGTTCGAGTTCGGGTTAGAGTTCGAGTTTGAAGGATAGGTTTGCTGGTACGACAAAATTTTGAAAAGGGGTTTGGGTTCGGGTTCGTTTTTACAAAAACATATAAATTTTTTTTATATATATACATATATTTATGCATCCTAGAAGCATGAATTAAGATTAATATGTCACATAGTATCATAGAAACATTTAAACAACAAAAACACTTGTAATCATAGCATCATGAATCATGATCATACCATCATATACTTAAAGTTCAAGTTCAACATCAAAGATTCAAATTCAAAACATTAAAATTAAATCATAACATCGGTTCAAGTATCATTGTTTGAAGTTCAACTAATGGATTAATAATTTATTGATATTCTATTAGTATTCT
>MU223634.1:817948-835809 GCA_018584345.1 Thuja plicata | reverse complement strand
AGCTAAGGCCAATGGGGTCAGCTGCACCAATAATAGTATTGGCGCGAAAATCTTCACATTCATCAAGTGCAAGCCGAGAAGTGGAAGCATCCAAGTCCGCAAGCTCTGCATTTATATCCCACCTCTTCATCTCCCCTTCATTGTATTCTTTAGTCTTGTGAGAGACGAGACGTAAGTTGTAATGCACAAATACCAAGTTCTTCGCTCTTTTTTATTGCAACCTATTGCGCTTCACTGAGTGGATGAATGAATATGTGCTCCAATTTCTTTCTGTTGTAGATGAACTAGCAACCTATGAAGACAAGACAATTGAATAAACAATTAAAATAAACTTAAAACTTAATCTTATAAAATAAAAATTAAATGCTAGTCATGAAGATAAAGTAAACTTCAAACTAAATAAAAAAAAACTTACTTGTGATATAACTTTAATTGCAAGGAGCTGCAACATTTGGAATCTTTGGCCATGGAGGTACCACCAACTATGAGCATCCTTCCTAAACCGATGACGAATAGCATCATTACTTAGACCTCTTGCATTCACAAACTCTATGAACTCATTCGTAATCATATCTCGCAAATCATCATCAGGAAAGAGTCTTTCAAATGTTGCCTTGTACCCATCAGACACTTCTACATTTCTATAGGGTGGTAGCCTTCCTGGTTGATCAGTATAGTGGGTGCTATAGTATTTGGGCGTCAATGCATAGACAAGCAAATGTAGAGGCGTGGTCATTTTATTCCATCATTCTACAACAATTGCTTGCAATTGTTTGAAGGTCTCTTGAAGGTCTTGCTCTTTTTCATTTACAATTTGCTTGATCTTCTCAAGCATTGAGTCTATGCCACCATAGATCTCTCCAAGGCAAGGCCTATCCATGTTAGTGTACCTAAGCACGCTCATAATGGGCTCGGTGAACTTAATGAGATATTCCACATGTTCCCACCATGAATCATCCAATATCCTTTGCTTTATTTTGGTTGCCCTCTCATTGTTTCTTTCCCTCCATATAGCCCAATTGTTGTTGATTACCATATTGCAAAGTGCCTCTTTCACTTGCACAAGTCGTCTCAAGACGATTAAATTTGATGCGAAACGAGTCTCAGCAACCTGGAACATAATTTAGTAGAACCAAAAAAATACAACTATTAGATACATCATACATCATACATACTTTAAAAGTTTAAAGTCTAAAACAAAATGAAAATACACATTACACAATCAACATATTAAAATTTATATTACTAACTTGAGTTCAAGTTCACTTACCTTGAGTAGCTCCAAACGTGAGAACATTCTAAATATTCCCTGAGTCATGTGGTGGTTTGTGACGAACATCTGGATGTCCTCACCCTCTGCATACACCTCTTTGATCCACCCAATTTTGTTCCCAATCTTTTTTAGCATAAGATTGAGTGAATGGACTGCACAAGGTGTCCAAAAGATGTATTGATATCGCTCTTCAACCAACAAACCAGCAGCTCTACAATTCTTTGTGTTGTCCGTTATGACTTGAACAACGTTTGTAGGACCCACTTGTTCAATGGCAGAGATGAAAATATAAGCAATAAATGGCCCATCTTTTACTTGCCCCTCACAATCCACACATTTCAAAAACATTGCCCCTTTAGGGAACACCGCCAAGACATTGATCAAGGGACGATTTCTAGCATCTTTCCACCCATCTGAAACAATTGATACCCCTGTCTCAATCCATGAATCCCTTATGGGCTAATTGATCATCAGTCCCCTTGACCTCTTGATCCAACAAGGTGGTCTGTACTCTCTCATAACCAGGGCCCTTATACCCTCTTGGAGCTTCATTGACACTTTTCAACATCTTCTTCCAATATGGAGTGAACAACACTAAAAGGCAGCCCATTTGCATACAAGCATCTTGCCACATCAATGTCGGCAATTTCTCGACGCTGATTTTGAAATGCAGTTTCTAGTGGTCCCTTTCTTTTGTGTAAGGAGCGCTTCACTTTCAGTATCAAGGCCAGCTGAGGTAGTATATAAGGGGTGATCTTCTATCACAACATCTATAGAGGGGGGTTGCATTCCCTTTGCTTTTTTTTACTTTTACTACCAGTGGCTATAATTTGTCTACTACGTTCTTCTCTCTCTTCTGCCACATCATGCTCTGCAATATATTGTAATACTGTTGCATTTGGTATAGGTGCACCTTTTTTTCCAGGGCATTTCTTGACTCCTCTTCCAAGGAATGCACACAAATGGCCTACCACACGAAAATATGAACTATTCCTTTCTACATCACAACCCCGACATTTCCAACAGAATGCACCACCTCCTGGAAGAGCTCTTACAATATCAACATACTTCCACAAAGGAGAATCAGAATGGGGTTCTACTCTTTGTTCAATATTGCCTACTAAGGAAGAGGTAGCCATTGTAGTTCCTTTTCCTATTGCAAGAAATTTGTATATATATTCAATATAAAAACAAGAGAATGAAAAATTCTGGAAAATAATGGACAATGAAAGAGAAATGAAAATAAAATAAAATGCTTAAACAAAAACTTGAAGTTGAAGCAAATGGAACAAGAACTTACCTCTTCCACTCATTGTAAGCTTGCAAAGGTGTAGAAACGAGGCACACACACTTGAAGAAGGTCCACAAATCAATCTTCCAACTCCTCCTTGCACAACCAAACTCTTGCTCAACCACCTATTTCCTCTTGCTCAAGACCAAAAAACCTATTTGCACACCACAAATGAGAGTGAGAAGTCAACAAAATCCTTTCAAAAACCACTTTTTAGGGTTGTGGACGTCAAAACTTTATTAACTATGCCAAAAAAACCGTTTTCATTCCATCCGTAGGCGAAAGTTCGGTGGAGTTCGAACTAAGTTCATTTTTCACCCAGTTCGCCTGGGTCCGAACTTGCCAAGCTCCGGTTCGAACTTGATCCTGTGGACCAGACCCACAGGCGGACCAGACCCGGACCACGGACCAGTTTGAACTTTTCCTGGTCCGAGGGGGTCCAAGGTCGAACTGGACATCCTAGAAATAGATAATTGAATAAAAATATAAGTGCAGATCTATACTGGTTAAACAAGCATTGTAAATTTTAACACCTAGGTGCCCCATTATGATCTTGTATCATTTCAAACTATTATTTTCTTTGCATCCAAACACACATTCTTCTGCTCTAGAACGTAGCTCTGCAGATTGGAGGAAACAGTGCCAAATTTCAGTCATATACATCAAAAAGATAGGTCAGCCCTTGGGGAGTTCTATATTGTTGGTATTGGGGGTACCAAAATAGTTGTGGGAGTACAATGGTTGAAGTCACTTGGAAGACAAATCCAAGACTTTAACAACATGGAGCTTGAGTTTACTCATAAAGGTAAACAAATTGTGGTGAGAGCTACCAAAAGTGTTAACCCACAAGTTATGGCAGCCAAGTGTATGCAAACTTACCTTGGTTATGAAAACACCAATAAGGTGGAAGGGGATAAATCAGAATATTCCATTAATGACAAAAGCAACATATCTCCTTATCCTCCTGACATGGCAGTCTTGATACATGGCGTTGGCAGCGATATAATATCTTCATCTGATGGTGCAAAATGCTTGGCAATGGGACTTAATAAAGTTATACACTCAGAAAATTCTTCCGTAGCCAAAGAATTACATTATCAGTTTACAACTTTAGTGGATTCAGCCCTTGAACCATACCTTGGAGTAGTCAATATGCTTGATGACATTGCTGATATAGATTCATTTGCGTATAGGGATACTCATGTGGGGTCATATTAGAACATTGTTCCAACTTATAATAGTGGTTTTGTAGTTTTGTTGACTCAATTCTTCACCCACAAGAGTACTTACAGGTTTTTGTGGTTTGTGGTTTGGTTTGAGGTCATTTTGGGCATTCCACAATTCCACCTCAGACCCTAGAATTGGAATTGAAAAGTGGAATTGGCATTGAAAGTCTTATTTTGGGAAGTAAAATGTATTCCCATTTATCGGGGCTTCTGTGAAATTTTTTTTTGCTTTGCATTTTGGTCAGTTCTGGCCGCCGCTCCATGAGAAGATAGGGTTTGAAGGAGATTTTTGCTGAAGATCGATTTCTGGAACTGCCCGCTGCTACATCTTCTTGACTACTGAGACTACCCGCTGCTTCAGTTTCTCAAGTTTGATTCATTTTCTCCTTCCATTCGCATTTACGCCAGTGTTTTCATGTTACTGTATTATTGCAAGAGGGTTTTCATGTTTCATGTTACGGTGAGCTTCCAAGCTGCTACGTTTCATTCTTTGCCTACATTTCTTCCTTACATGATAGACTTCCGTGGTTCCTTTCTACTTTATTAGTTGCAATGCAGGGAAAATGAGACTGGTTTCCAACTCGAGTGCATGGCTTTGTGGCTTTATAAAGTTTCAGCTAAAACATTAGTTAATCAGTAGCTATCAAATCTGAGAAAACTGCGTAAAAATTTACTTCTATGTTTCCAAAAATACATTTGCTTTACATAATGTTTAATTTAGGTTTAAATAAACAATTTGTCGAGATTATTCTTAATCAAAAACAGTTTGTCGAGATTTTTTTTGAAACATAGAAGTAAATTCCAATCAAAAACAAGATTTTTCTTAATCAAAAACAGTTTGTCGAGATTTACCATTCCTCTTGGATGTTTGGGGATTTTTCTCTCTAGCGCCTTTAACCTTTGAAATTCCTCCAATTTCTATCTCCATCTTCTTTTCGTCCTTATTTTTTACTCCGATCCTTCCAGCTTTTGTGTCAAACTAACTCATATTCTGTGGACTATGTGCAGTGATGTCCCAGACTTTCCCAGCACTGCACTTTAAAGTTTAAAGTCATTTTAACTATGACTCTTCTTGCACATTCAATTCTCATTACTCATTGGCTTCCTCAAGTCACTGTTTTGAACCTTTCATGCACATCGAAGCTTCTCTGAACTTTTAAATGGTCCTGCCCTTGAACCAATAATTGTTCATTCTGTTGGTTGTATTTCCAGTTTGTTGTCTGCCTAGTAAAATTTTGAAGTTCCCTGTCATGCCTATGCTCAAAAGTTGAAAGTCATGTCTGAAAATTGCTTAAATATCTCTGCAAATGGTGTTTTTAGCCCTAAACCTAGTAAAGAATGTCAAAAACCCTAAGCCCTAGGGTTATCTCCGTTCGAAATGCAAAAAAGCCCTAAAAATCTCATTCGAGTTTCTATTTTTAAGTTGCTTTTTCATAACTTAAGTCTGAGAATAAAGCATGTGCTTATTATGTTAGTCGCTTAGTCTCATGAAGAAAAAAGAATATTCCTTTCAGTCTGGAGACTTAGCGGAAAAGCATTGGTCGCGTTGTCTCTTGATAAAAAGAATATGCCTCAAGGATATGGAGACTTAACGCAGACCGTTCATCTCAGATTAAATCAAACGGTGGTCAAGAAGTCTCTGAATAAACCCTATAGTTTAAAAAATTAAAAGTTATCTAGCGACACTGAGTGTACACAGTCACAAAGTCTCCTGATTAAACCTGAGTTAGAAGTCAGTTTCAGTGATAGTGTTGTCGCCTAGTCACGAAATAAGTCATGGGTTAAGTTAAGAATCAAGAGACTTGGCGACAACCACAGGATGAAAGTCAGATACAAACGTCAGTCGCGAGGTCGTGGTAAGAGTTTGAAAAGTCAAAAGAGCTCTGGCGATTAGGAGACAAAAGGAAAGTTGAGACACGTGTTCATCAGTCGCGTAGTCTCTAATGAAGATGCAAAGTAAAAGATACACCTGGCGACTTGGAGATAGCAGTCGCGAAGTCTCGTGAAAGATTAGGGTTTGCTATGAGAATTTGGAGACTTGGCGCCAACCGTTAGATGCAGAAAAGGGGAAGATCAACGGCAGTCGCGTTATCTCAAGATGGAAATCATAAAGGTAAAATCATACAGCGATAAAGAGACAAAGGTATTTGTCGCGTGGTCTCCAGATAAACTGAGTTAAAAGATTGGTTCAACGACAAAGAGATATAACAGTCGCCAAGTCTCCAGAAGTAAGCTAAGGTTAAGGATCAGTTAGTAAATGGCTTAGTCGCGATGTCTCCGTAAGAACATGAGTTAAGAGATTTCATCAAGCGACATGGAGATAACCGTTGATTTGAAGATTGATCCAACGACAGTCGCTAAGTCTCGATAACAAACCACAGTTAGAATGAACATTCAGCGACAGAGATTACACAGTCGCGAGGTTGCCGAAAGCAAAACCACAGTTAAAATGAAGACTTTTCTTTGGCGCCATGGTGTACAGTTGCTAGCCAATAGGATATCAGAGATTTATGCCAGATGGAAAAGTGGCCGAGTTGTGATTAATGATAGCCAATCAGATTTGATTTTGATCTCTTTTCGAATTTTATAAGGTTTAAATAAGCAAAATGCACTCATTGATAATTAATTGCATGTCAGTTTGAAATGCCACAGCTAGAAACAGAATTGATGTCACAGTATGTAAACTAATGGCAGAAGTGATTGAATTGTAAGTTTACCAGTTTCAAAGAGATGGCTGCCTTGATTTCTCAGTCGTAAGTAAGCATATCCGTTGTCATTTTATTCTACCAGCTTCCAAGTTTTCAGAGCTAAGAGTTTTATAAAAGATCAGCATTTTACAAGAAGAGTAGAAGTTTTCCAGCAGTGTTTTTTGAAAGAAGTGATTTCCTGGTTCAGAATTCAGAAGGAATTGTGATTGGTGGTGTTTTCAATGCTCAGAAGTTCAATTTACAGAGTAATTGACAGCTTGTGGTGAGGGTTTGTAGGAGATTTGTTTCAATATCAGTAATATAAATTGGAACAGAACAAGATGAGTCAAGCCATGAGTGTAGCTTCCACCAGATGGAGAAGTGGTGACGCTGATGATGATATGAAAGGGAAGCACAACTATTCTAAAGAATTCATCTCCCTGTTGCCAAGATCAAGCCAAAATAGAAAGGTAAGTGCTGATACCCTCACTGATGATTTGTGTTTTATTAGGGATGCTAAAACCCCAGGCTCATCTGGTTATTCCCTGTTCAACTATTTTTATAATAATAGTGATGAAGTTGTGCCTATCTCAAACCCCTAGACATGTGGATTGGCCAAATTAATAGTCCCAGACATCTTTGTAGATGTCGATTTTATCTTAGAAATGGCCAGTAGGTATGATACCCTCACCAAAACAATCAAGAGGGATGATGGGAAAGCCCTAGTTACCCTAGACAGAAACTCATTCATGAGAGCCTTCAATGTATACCATCCCATGGCCACAAAGATCAACTTGAAGAGTTTAGAGAATAGATATACAAGAGAATCTGGCATTGCTTCCAAATTTCAGGAGCATCATGTGCCAAGGAGAATGAAGAACTATAAAGCACCCATTCCAGGGACTGCCCCATACTACTACAAGGACCTAAACTTCCATATGAAGTATATATCATATGCGTTATGCAGAGTGTTAGGAAAGGATGGAGGACCTGAGAGAATCACCTCAGACATCCTTATGATGGTCCTGGATATGTAGAGCCCTCACACCAGTACCAACTATGATTATATTCAATATATCATAGAACAAATACATCAGGGATTCATTGATATACAGAACAAGAAGGATAATCCCAGATTCATGCATTACTCTATTTTAATGCATTTGATCTTATACTACAACTTCCCCATTATGAACTGTCAGTGTTTAAGGCCTCAGAGGTTTCACCAGAACCAGGCCAACCCCATTCAGTTTTGGCTGAGAGTGTGGAATTACACCTCAGGGGAACAGGAGTTTTGTGCCTTTGAAAATTGGATAGTATATCCAATTCTTAAATGCCTAGGTGTCAACAAGACAAGGCTACCAGTAAAGGTAATACAGTTATTAAGGCCATGTCAATATTTGGATAAATGGCCAGGAGATCACAACTGGGGTGACTTCTACTATGAGAAGAATTTCACATTAATCAGGGTGTATGGTTGCACTCACCCACCCCATGTTCTACCATTCCATGTGCCACCAAGGATTGCAGCAATGGAATTCATCAAGCAGTCAATTTTGACAGATAAAGAACACCTTGCTCCTCATAGGAAGGTTACATTTACCCCAAGGCAGTTCAAGATTTATAATTTTACAATTGAAAAGAGGGCATTGGACCCAGTAAACAACTGGATGAGCCATTACAGAATGAATGTGGTCCTTTACAGATATATAGACATAGAAGGCTTCATTTTGAGTGCAAAGAAGTTGTTGACACCCACCATTCCATACACAAAGGACCATGAGGAATGCATGGAAGAAGACCTCATAAGAAACATATTGGAAGATGAGGAGGTTGACAAGAGAGCTGAGAAGTTCAATGAATTGATGGACCTGGAGAGACAGGTAAAGAGAAAGGGCATTACTTTTGGGGGTTTCTTCCCAGACCTGCCATATCTAAAGAGGCTTGATGCCATGATAGAATCACATACTTTGTTATGCAACCAATTGGAAGATGCACTAGTAGTGCCAAAGAAGGGCCACAAGGGACACTCATCATCAGAGTATGATGAAGAGAGTGATGAAGAGTACTGAGTACCTAGCTCCCCTCCAGTTAACCAAGCATTTGTTGAAGAACAAGCAACTGAGGGTAAAAATATAATTGACCTAACAAAGGTCCCTGAAACTGAGGTAACCAATGAGCCCCCATCAAAAAGACAAAAGGTTGAAACAGGGGAGCCATCTCAGAAGAAAGAGAAAAAGAAAGAATTGGTGCTCTCATTACTGGAAACAGAGCATATGACCATCAGTTGAGAAAACAAATAAGAGCGGGAAGGAAACTGCAGAAAGATGAAGAAGTAGAGTTGCCTCTAATGACATGCACAGATGAGAGACTGATATATCAAGATCAATTTCTAAAAGATGATAATTTCATCAAGACAAAGGAATTCAAAGACTTCCTCATTTGGAATAAACAACAACAGGTCAGTGCACAATTACAGTTGAAAGGTGGTGATCCAGTAACTACAGAGGCTCTACAAACACTGCAGGATTATGATCCTGAATTAGAGCAAATTACACCTGAGGAGGCAAGACAAATGGTCAAGGCCAGTGGTATGTTATTAGTAGAAGGATGGGATTTGGCCTCTGCTTTTATTATTGATCAGATTAGAAAGCAACCTGATGAAAAATTGTCATCAGAGACACAGGTTGGGGAAATGATCAGAGGGTTTGGATATAATCCAAAATCCCAGGCATTAGCAATGTGAAGCTTAGCTCCAAAAGATCAAAAGCCAACCCTAATAAATATTCAGGAGAAAACGGAGGGAAATAAGATCATTTGGTCTGTCCAAAACACAGGGGACTTAGAGATTTCTCAAGTGCTCACCCATTTTGCACAATTAAATGAGGCTAAAGCAATCCAAATGTCTGAGAAATTGAAAAGGCTCACTAGTGAAACTAGTGATATTGTTAAAGACAGGGAGCTTGGTCTGATTAAAATCAAAGCACAAGAAAAGCTCATACCAAAGCTTACACGACAATTGCTAGATAAGCCAGAAGCTGCCCCTGCAGAGCCAAAAGAGGTACAGGATGCTGAGATCTAGACATAGGATACAGCAGCAGAGACAGAGCAAGAGGTCAAGGAGCACAATAATGTGATATTGGGTGCATTAACACAAATTTTGCAGCATACGGTAGATATCATAAAGGATAAAATTGACATAGTATATGGAGCCTATGGCAAATTGCCAGGCCTACAAGTAGAGGTAAACAATTTTATCTCAATTTTGAATCCTTATTATGCAACATGGTCTGGCAGAACAGCACTTTTTGAAAGGTTGGCATCTTTGCAACCACTTAGGTCAGACCTACAGAAGATAGTGACCCTGGTTGGAACTGAGATAGAACAAATAGGAGCTACCTTGTCATTTTTTAAAGGAAAGGCTAATCAGATAGAGGCAAGGTTGAACATGTTTGGGCCAAGCTACAACAGATTCGTGCCTCCAATCAAATCAAAGGACAATCAGATTAAGCCACTTGGGGTATGGGGCTCAGAGTTCGACACTGTATTACCTAGTAAAGAGGTATATGTTTCTGATCAAGGAGAGCTAGATATGGAGAGATATAATAAGAATCTGGATGAAGTAATTAAGGCAGAAACAGATTGCAATAAATTCATCACAGATGTCAAAAGCATAACCGATGCCATGTGGGAAAGGCAGAAGACCCAGTTGGAGAATATACAGAGCTTTGAATGGCCAAAAGAAGAAGATGTTACAGCATGGGACATCTTAACGAAGCCCAAGAAGAAAAACCCTGCCACTGTTGACCTGGACATCATGGATGAAGAATAAGACACATGGCACCTGTTCTTTGAGCACGGGAAGGTTAGCAATCATAAAGACTAGTGTAAGTTAGCCTGTATTGGTGGTCACTAGATCTCATTACAAATATCAGATGCTATCCTGAACATATACAGACAAAGGCGCCAAATATCACAAGAAGACAAGGAGCAAATCAGATCTTATTCTTCAGTTTTGTCCATCCACCGCTTGGTGCTTTCCTGTTTTTTGTCTTTTATAGATTTTTAGGGTTAGGTCTTCAAACCATCCGAAGCTTGTAGCATCCTTATTTCTTAAGGATTCCAAGATGGTTTAAGCCTATAAATAGAACTCATTGTAACATTTTTAAAGGATGATGGAATAGAATTACAAGGCAGACTACTAAAATTTGTCTGAGCCTTTGTACTAATTGTCTATCTGAATGTATTTGAAGCTTTAAGACATTAATACAATATATTGCAATCTCTTTTTCTGCATCTTGATTGTCTCTTTTCATTTATGTTACAGTTCTTGTATGTTTATTTGTAAGGCACTTAGAGATACTGATCACAAGGTGGTTGTGCAGTCATTTGTAAGCTCCTTCAAGGAAGGATTAATTATTTCAAAATGATCCCAGAGAACTTAGCATTAATTTAAGGATTGGATGACAGTTATAGAACTAGAGGATAATCTGTAAGGCATTTTATCTTTGTTGCAAGTATTTTATTAGTCACCTTATTGTGGATTTATACCAGATATTGACTCTATAGCCCATAGGATCAAGCACTGGTTTGTAGTTTTGCAAGTGACTGTTCAATCATCCATCATTTAAGAACAATCATTCAAATTACATTACACTTATAAGAAAGCATACACTCATAAGCAATTGTACTCACAGAGTATACAATTCAAGTCTATTGATTTCTTCAAGAGAGAATCAAATAGGTTATCCCTCCTAAGTTCATAAGAACTATAAAAGGAAGAAGGATGAGAATACTTATTGCATTACTATTTGCTATTGTCAAAATACTAGTTTGGCTAATTAAGCTCTGTATCAGGTTATCCATAGTCACTTGCATAGTTATTTACTTATTGGTACAGTAAAAGGCATTCAGCAAATTAGTAAGAAGATATAATCCACTTAAAAGATACTGTCAAATCAGTAATCATTCATAGGTAATACCTGCCTGAGTCAGTGGATCTCAAAAAAGGAGGAGGTAATAGTTTCCCCGGATATTATCTAAACCCTCATCAATTAGGCATTTCTCTTGCTTGAATCAGTTATTTCAATATTGGGAGTCATAGAGTTAAAGCAAACATTCAAGCATTTTGAGGTTCAGCAAGAAAAATCCCTAACACATTATTTGCTACAGTTTCTCTCAGCATACATGCTTGCTCTCAATCTTTTCGCTCAATATGTGACAATGCTTTTCATATGGTTTATCATCTTAGAATCTTTATCTCTGATGCCAACTGATGTAATACACCTACAATTGTAACCAGTTTCCTTCTCTCCTACATCTAATTACTCAGAGAACTAATTTAAGAACTTCTGGTTTATGTTCTTTAACCTTACAGTTGTTAGGAAATTCTGGGTGCAAAAAGAAATAAAAATGAAAAGGGTATGGCGTTCAGGCCATTCAGTTGAAACAAGACAGAACAGACAAAAATTTAAAAGAGAACTTTCTTCAATTATTCTTCTATTTAAATACCATCTCCTAGAGAGTAAACTGTCCTCCAGATATTCTTGTAAACTATTTTTTATCAGGAGAATTATGATTCTATGGGCATCATCCTCGTTCCTTCTAAGTAATGGTTATTTCATGTGCGATAGAAATTTATTTTTCCTTTTGGGTTTACATGGCTCCTTCAAATTGAATTAAGTCTATTACCGGGGCTTGTTTCATAGGCAACTTCTTTATATCGATCCATGATTTCTTAGTTTCTATAAATAATTCAGACCTTCATTAATTTCAAACCATCCTTTATTTTTAGTAGCTGTCATTGCTTTCTATAAAATATACATTTACCCTCTTATATATGCACCCGATCAATTGACATAGAGTTTACCCCAAATGAAATATACTTTTTTCAGTCACCTGTATTTGATATAGTGTCACAATTAACAAGAGATTTTGATTGAACTGATTCAATTATTTTCCATCCTTTTTTAGCTTGTTTAGGACCTTATACTTGGCGTCCATGTAAATTTATTGGTTTGACCAAGATTATGTGGAGAAATTTCCTTGTTTTTAAATCCATAGGGTTATACTATCGTGCCTATTTTGTAGGGAAATTCATTCTCCAAGCCACCTATTGTTCCTTTTTCTATGCAAGCAATCCAGTTAAAATTAGCTAAAATTTCTTGGCTCACATAGTAAAAGGTCATTATGTCTTCAAAAGCCTTTCCTCCAAGAGAGACTTCACAATCTTCTTGTTTACCTCTACTTATCATCAGGTGTTGATATTGAATTGCAGCGCTGAAGGTTTACAGAAATCACAATATCCATTGTATTAGTCTTTGAAGATTTTGTTTGTTTCACTCGAGTTGGAAACCTTGTTTGTATTGCTCAATGCTGACTATTTGGGTGCTTGATTCTATGTGAGGATGTGGTCTTGGCAAGTTGGAGTGCTACGTCAGGTTAAGTCTGGTTCAATAGGGTAGTTGGTCTTGGATTTGAGGATGGTATTACTTATGAAGTCCTGCACCCTCCATCTATAAAATGATAGGTGTATTTCAGTGAGTGATAGGAATCATCTGGTTATCAGGTACATAAATTGGCAAGGAATTGACACCCTCTCCAACGCACATTAAGAGACCCACAGGGAAAACACATAGAAAAGAAGATACCTATTACCAATTGTTGCTAATCGGGTCTATCACCCTATGAGAATCTGATATGATTTTCACCTGGATAACCCACGTAAGCCATGGATCTTTCCTTTCAAACACAATTACTTAACCTTAACTGTCAGAAATTAGGATTGCTTGATCCTAAAAACTATTGTAAGTACTGCAAGCTCTTAACTCCTAAAAAGGTTTCCTCATTAAGTTATTTTGTCAGTATCACAGGCCCTTGAGACCCTAAATTCAAGGACAGGTGTGATAGTGATCAAGTTGCATTACAACTGCACTTCCCCTGCATCCTCCTATAAAATGATAGGTGTAGTGATAGTGATCAAGTTGCACTCGAGATAGTGTACGATAGAGTATGTGTATATGCCAAAGAAACGTATGTGTGATATTGTTTTTGTAGTATGTATATTTGTCTCTTTCTCTGTCAATAGAATTATTTTTGTGTCTCCTTTGTTTCCAGGAGGGGTATGCTTCTAAAGACAAGTTGGGTGTTTGGTGGTATTCATCTGTTGTGGCTACTCTCTTAGATTGAAATGTTTTCTAGAGGAGTTTTGTATGTTTTAATGTTTAGGAAAGGATTTCATTATGACTGATAGGGAACAGAATGCAGTCCTTATGACTGAATCCTTCATATTAGATTCAATATTTAACAGACAAGGCTTGTTGATAAGCACAAACATATAATATTGAATCTAACCTAAACCATGAGCACAAGGCTCTTATTTATACAAACTAACATAAAGCAAAAATTAGCTGGCAATTGATGCTAGTGACCAACCTTTCTAACAAACTTCTTTGAGAAACTCCTACACAAGTCATGAATATTTAACTCCTTAAAATGCATTACAAATAAATAGTGTGGTTCAAATTACTTCCTTCTAAATTGACTCCTTCATTTCCTTGCTGATGTACTCTAAATAATAAGTTTGAAAGAGTTGTGCTACTTGTGCTTTATCTCTTTACAAAAGTCGTGTAAATCTAAGATGATATATAATTGACTTATGACCATGCTTTGTACTTCCTTTTCATAGCATGTTTCTCTTTCCCTCAATGCATCTACTAGCTGATCTTTGATATATAGATCTTTGTTGATGTTGTTTGCAGTTCACAAAGTCATTGATGGATCTATTTCACGATGAAATTGTTGAAACACTTGTAGTCAGGAAGACCAGACTCCGTCGTCTATATATAGTTGTTGTAGCCACCCTTGCAGTACGCATAGCAGCATTTTTAGACGAAACTAGAGGAGAAAGGCGTAGGGGCCAATGCGATCCAATTCCTTTTTATAAGTGTGTCATCTATTCCAATGACACGGATTGTCATGACCAAATCCGTATGAGTAGAAGAGCCTTCTTTAAACTAGCCAATATTATTAGGCAAAAAAACAGCATTAGGGATACACTACACATTACGTTAGAAGAACAACTAGTGATGTTCCTACATACACTGGGCCACAATCAAAGGAATCGCAAGATTGTTCATAACTTTGGGCACTCTGCAGAGACGGTAAGCCAACACTTCCACAAAGTCTTGATGGCTGTCTTAGCGCTCCATGCAAATTTTTTGTTGCCCCCTGGTCCCAACACTCCTCCAGAAATTAGTGGGAAGAACCGTTTCGATCCATACTTCAAGGTATATCTCGTAGTTGTACATGTTTGTTTTCTTGAGTCTTTCTCTGACTACTACAACATTCATTTGATTATAAATTTGCTTCGTATAGGATTGTGTTGGAGCAATCAATGGATCCCATATACCAGTCACTGTCGATGTGGACATACAAGCCAAATATCGTGATGGAAAAGGCAACTTGTCGCAAATGTTATGGGAGTGACTTCGTTTGATTATAAGTTTTAGTACATCCTTGCTGGTTGGGAAGGGTCCGCTGCAGATAGTCGTATTCTTGCTTCGGCTCTCTCGAGAGCAGATCCATTGGTAGTTGACCCCGATATGTCAACATCTAACTGTATAATGATTATATAGTCAAATTTTCATACGTTATAACAATATACATTTTTAATGTAGGGAAATATTATTTAGCCGATGTTGGATATCCAAATGTACCAGGATTTCTTGCCCCTTATCGTTGTACACATTATCATCTAAAGGAGTTTTCAAGAGCAAACCCGATAAACACTCCACAAGAGTTGTTTAACCACCGACACTACTCACTCAGAAATGCAATAGAGTGTACATTCAGGATTTTGAAGCAACGTTTTCCTATCCTGAAGCATGCGACATCTTATCAAATCATGACACAAACTAAGATTGTTTTAGCATGTTGCATTCTACACAACTTCATCACAATAGAGGACGGTGTTCCATCCGAGGTTGAAATTGAAGATGATGCAGATCGTGGCAGGATAGATGTACCGCTTCTTGAGACATATGGGATGAGTCAGCGTGATAGAGATGATTGGGGGAAGTTTCGAGATGAAATAGCTACAAGGATGTGGGAAGACTACAGATCTCGATCTTAGACCACTGTAATGATCCCATTGTTTTGGCTATAAACTAAGCATAAAGCGGCACTGATTTAAGCTTTTACTTTTAAAGTACAGAGGAATCACAATGTACAATACTTAATTGAGATATTCAACTGTTCAACTCTGACATGGCAAAGTTGTCTTGTGGACAGCGATAATAATCATATCCAAGTTTGCTATTGTGAATTTTTATGCTAATTAGGAATAGGATTGGCCTGAATGGAAATCATTGATAGTGTTGAGCTATAGTTTAAATGGATTAGCTACAATTTGCATGAGCCACCATCCATTCATGCAAATTGATCAATAGACTGCTAAACTAACCCGTCTTTCAAATAGTTGGCATTGGCAAAATATATAGGAGAAACTATTTGTAGGATGAGAATGCCAGGGACTTTAGTGGCATCTTGGTTGTTAATGTTTGTAGCTTCATTCGTATGATCATTAGAATACATACAATATATGTTGATTAATAATAATATAATATATATGTTATATTATTATTAATCATATGAAATTTAATATTTAATATTAAATTATTATATTATTCTTAATTAATAATTGATTGATGAAACATTATAAGATTGATTAAATTATAATTAATGGGAAGAGGCATGTCCTTTCTTATAAATAATAATGAATAGACATGTCCCATGAAAGGATATGTCTCTTTTAACCTCATTCCCAATATAAATGAAAGAAAGATTGTTGCATTTGGAAAACACATACAACATAGAGTGATATTACATTTGCAGCTATCCTAAAAACTTAACATGGTATCAGAGCCAGACTGCAAAAGTAAGAGAGCAGTTTGTTGATGGAGAATGTGTGACTATCTCAGAAGATACAATCTCGGTAAAATAACCATATCTCACAAATCCACCGTTGGATTTTGCTAAATTTTGGATATGTTGATGAAAAACTAATTTAAGAGAATCCCACTGAAGCGATTAAAAAGAAAGTCTTGGATTCAAAAGTTATGACTGAATGTGTACGGGTCTATGTGAAATTTTTGAAAGCGACTTTCATTAAAGAGATATATTAATTTGTTATGATCATGGTCAAGCATTAACAAAGAAGAATGTATTCAAGGAAGTGTGTCTCTTTCTAAAAAGAAAGAATTAATTATAGAGTATCACCTCTCTTGGAGCAAACAATTAATTTCATAAGAAGACATGAGAATTGTTCAACGATATAAGAGTGGGAATTGTACATTGTGGGGGGAGAATAATAAGCAATGTTACACTTCCATTTGAACCATGCTTAGTCTGGGGAGATAATTCAAAGGGGAGATGTCTCTCAAAGAATATGAGAAGGTATTTTATGTTTTGATGTATATGGACCTTCATTTAAGCAACTTGTGCCAAGGATGTTGATGCACATATCAGTATTTTTTATCTTTGAATATTACTTTTATCTACTCATTATAGTCTCTCTCACTCATCTTTATTTCTATATGTACTATAAGAGCTATTTGTCTTGATCTTTTCTGGAGATGCTCTTGCAGGAAAAAGAAGATTGATATCAAATTCAGAGGGAGTCTGAATCTTCAGAGGTAACTTTGGATGAGGAGCTAAAAGATTGATATCAAACTCAGAGGGAGTCTGGCAATTCATCTTAAGCAATCTTGGATGATCAACAAATTGATATCTTCTCAATGAGTTCTTCTCTATCAGAGAAGTTCGAGGTGAAATCCCTTGTTTTCACCCTCTGTGCTGAGGCATGACGGATGTCATGTGTATGACTCCATATTTTTAATGGGTCTGCCCCCTGTGTACATCATGAGGAAGTGACGACTTCCAAATGATTATCACTTGTATTTGTAAGAGTTATTGAAAGGTGACAATCTTACAATAACTTGACCTTCTATTGTGATAGACATCGTGTGATGGCTGAAACAGATCGCAATAGATGATTTCCTACGTGGTGGATTTAGTTCCTTAAACAAACCATTGACCTTCTATTGTGATAGACATCGTGCAATGGCTGAAACAGATCACAATAGATGATTTTTTGCATGGTGGATTCAGTTCCTTAAACAGACCATTGACCTTCTATTGTGATAGACATCGTGTGATGGCTGAAACAGATCACAATAGATGAATTCCTGCATGAAGCATTCAGTTCCTTAAACAGACCATTGACCTTCTATTGTGATAGACATCATGTGATGGCTGAAACAGATCACAATAGATGATACCTTACATTAAGGATACATTACCTATGGAAATTTTTGAGTTATGGT
>MU223634.1:756075-806406 GCA_018584345.1 Thuja plicata | reverse complement strand
TACTTGCTGGTTTATTAATACATCTGCTGGATTATTCGAGTTTGTCTATTGGTTCTTTGCATGATCTTGTTTATTGCAAATCGGTTTAAGTTTTATTGTACGGATTTAGTAAATGTCCGGCTAGGGACATTTCACACTGCTTCTTATTCAGTCCAGCAGCCATCACTAGAGCAGTTCGAGCAGTGCAAGCCATTTTTCCAGCAACCGAATCATGCTAACTTTTGTTTGGAATTATAAACTGATTCTGCTGCAATGATTCGTATGCCATGCATTCAAAATTTGGATTAATGTTATATCTGGTTGGAGTTTAATTTGATAGTTTGAACTTTGGGCAATAAGAACATTTTTTTGCATGTTGGCGAATACCTCATTGAATGGTATGTAATTTGTGAAAATTTCATGGGATAAATCATTTCTTAGTTTGGCTGTATGATTACATCTGTTATTAGCACAATTTTCTATTAAGGATATTTCACAAAGTCTAATGGCACGTATGCATTGGCCTGCTCCTGGGCCTTTGAGGGCTAATCCTCTTCAGCCTAAGGAGAAGAATGAAACATGGATACCCCCAGATAAAGGATGGACAAAATTCAATTTTGATGGAGCTTCCTAGGGCAATTCAAGCAGATCAGGGGTTGGTTACGTTGCTAGGGATGAGATTCGCAATATATTGATGATTTGAGCAAAAAAACTCCCAATTGGCACTAATAATGAGGCTGAGAGATTAGCGGCAATACATGCTATTCGAATGGCAAAAACCATGGGTGTAAGGAAGTTGCATTTAGAAGGTGATTCGCAGATTATAATCAATGGAATCATTAACGGAGAATTAGAAGCATGGCATTTGAATAAATACATACGCAAAATTAAAACTTTCTTAAGTGATTTTGAGGAATTCAAATTATCACATGTGCTGAGAGAAGCAAATGAGGTGGCTGACAAACTATCCAAGTTTGGAAAGTCTTTACCGAATCAGAATGAGGGAGAGTTTCAAGGGGACTTAATTTGGAGCTTTAATACTAATGTCATGTGGTTTCATAAGGAGAATGTGATATTCATTCGAATGGTGTCGACTTTAAAACAATGAATTTTTCCCACCAAAGAAGGACCGAAAGGACATCAAAATTTTGCGTTGACGTGGTGGGTTGGGATGTCCACATCATCATGACACTTTTATGTCGACGTCAAGGGCTTCAAGTTGGGGTGGAGATCTAGCCCTTTCCGGAAACATCTAGAGAGTTTTGCCTTTAAAAGAAAGGCTTTTTTGTTCTATTTTGGTGAAAGCAACATTTGGTAGGGTGTGATTGTGAAAGGAACAAAAATGGAAGCCAACTTTTCCATTAACTCCCCAAACCAGTTGCCTGGGTTCAGAGATGAGATTACAATCCTGAGGCTGAGGGGTGTTTCTAAGTTCGATGATGACAAATTCTGGGGCTGCATCACGAAATTGCTCAGAGAGGATTTTTAAATACAGATTTAAGGCCAAGAACTAACCTGGACATTTTGTCCTTGTTCTTGGCTTGGGCTTTGCAGCTGGGTAGCCGAGAGGAAGCATTGAGGGCTATGAGAATGTGTGTGAGGCCAGAATGGGCTGGGGGAATGATTCCCAATATCGGAAGGGCAGAGCCGAGTGTGGGATTGCAGACTGGAGACGGTTCGTGGAGGGTTATTGCAGTTGCAAGTCGGGAGCTTCGAACTTTCATCGTTTGGAGCTCTTTGAAACCAAAAGATGAGCAAATTGATGAAGCAAGGGAAGGATGGCACAGTTTATTGATGTATTTGCAAGAAGCAGAGGAGAAGAGAGACTGGAGGCAGAGAAGAAGCGTATGGTGAAGTCCTCACTAAGGAAGTCTATGGCCAAGTTGAAACCTGAGGTGGGCGACGCGGTCGCAGAGCGACAGATGAAGAAAGCCAAAAAACACAAACTGGACACCCGCGGTGGCATGATTCATTCCCACCGAAACCAGGGAGGAAATGCTCAGGACATAGGTAGGCTAAGCCACCCTAGTCATTAAATTTTGTTTTTGATAATACAATGTCGATGTATATGCCCAGTTTTGTTAATGAAATGGGCTCATAGCTGCTATAGTATTATAGTTTATCTCTTTCGAGTTGCTGGTAAAGGTACAGTAGTGTCATTTTGGCTTGTATGGGTAGATAGTCAGTTGTTGGTTCCATGCGGATGTAGCTGAAGGGGTTCGGATTGTAGGTGGTCTCAGTTAGATGTTGGATCAAGGTTGTATCAGCCAAAGTTAGTGGCTATGGTTGTGATCCTTTTTATTATAAATAAAAAATATCATAATTCACCGATCAAAAAAAATGGCACGTATGCATTCAAATATATATATATATATATACACACACACACACACACATGCAACCTTTGCACATCATGAGCTTGATATAATTATTTATATTATGTTATATTTCCATTGGTTAAGCCAACCTTCATATGCATTTGATCACCTTCTTGTCAGCAATATGTCTTCTTGGGTGGCAAGCATAACCCCCTCTTGCCACCCGATAATCAAGAAAGAGTTATTCTTCTCCCATCGCTCATTTCTAAGGAGGTCGAACTTATTTTGAAAATCATTATGCCACTCAGCAAGTTTGGTCTGCATATCGTTTTAGCAAGAAATATCTATCTGCATAGGATTAATTTGGTGATACACGAGAAGGCATCCTTATTCAATGATCATCGCCCATCAAGGAACCCGCACGCAAGTGCTAGAGTTCAGTGGGAATAGAGTCATTTCATTCTCAGAAATAACCAGGCAGGTATTAACTTCTTACCAATTGAGTCACATTATATTTTCAATTCCATACATGCTGCTTGATTCTTCTTGTTCATAAGATTCAATCTATTTCTCAGTGTTGCATATCGATCAAGTGCATAGACATAGCATTAATTTCTACTATGCCTCTTACATATGCTTGATAATATGTGCATCGTCTGAATTCAGACATCTATGCATATAGGAGAAATATGTATTAATAGAGCACCTGAATAGAAACAGATTTAAGTATGCTTCGATAAGAATATATAGATAAGTATGCATCCATCAAGATTGCATTTATGTGCTGTACTTATGAAATATACTATTCTTCTACACTTATATTCCGTATAGAATCTCTGTGCATTCGCATGTAGGAAAAGAGTTTGTTTCAATGAATTGTGTCAATATCAATTGATGAAATCGTGCTCTGTTTTAGACGTTGCATTGGGCTGCACCTATCTCTTAATTGAATGAATATTTTCTTACAAGAAATAAAGTAGAGAAATCATCTCTTAGCTTAAGTAAAAAGCAATCATCATCTCTTCAAGAGTAGAAATCCTCATAATATGGAATGATGTAAAGAATTAAGACAGTTTTAAATTATCACTTATCATTTATCTGCATTCAAGGAACATTTGAATCAGAACCAATAATTGAACTGAAATTAAGAACTAAACCGTGCAGACAGTTTAGGGTAGACAGAGTCTTATTATGTTTGTAAAACTTAGACTATCCTTAGGGATTGATTGCAAAGAAAGCATGGTATTGAGGAGGGATGGTCTAACCATCTACCTGTGATGAAAGGTGTCAAGGGAATGTTAGTTCTCCAACAAGGCTTAGGAACCAGTAAGGCACTGACTAGCTAGGAAGGTCATCCTCATTGAGAAAATGTCTATAGGTGTGAATGGCTACAACAGTGGTGGGTTCTACACCAAGTCTCAGATGGCATGAAAGACTAGATCCCGTTCCTACATCTCTCTTGTAGAGCCGGCCCACTTCCGTTAAGGAAGTTGAGCGGGATACCATTAAGGTCAAGATCGTCAGATTAATGGTTGGAGGTAAAACCTCTATGATACTCTTTCCCCCTGGAAGAGATCAAGAGATTTTGCAGAAGAGAAAAACAAGAACGAATTATCAAGCTTATCACGTTCTTTGGCTTATGTTTTCATTAGTTAATTAGTTAATGATTTTTTTCATTCTAGCACTAGTGAAATGGAAAATTGTTCGTCAAACTCTTTTTCATGTGAAGTAAGTTATTCAAAAGAAAAAGTATCTTTCTTTCAACTAGTTAACAAACTTTTCAGTTATTCATGTTCATGTGAAAAGGAAACCGTTATTTCTGTTCTTATCATTAAAAGTAAAAAATTTATTTCTTACGAATTGTTTGTTATTTAATTAAATTAATTGTTATAATTTAGGAAGTTAGTTTTGGTATGTTTCATATGGTATCAAAGCTACTGGGTTCAACTCTAGACCTAGGAGCTCGCTGACACACACCTAGTAAATTTAAACCTATTGTCTGTGATTCGCAGGATGTGGATCCGACATACACCACGGAAGAAAGTCTAAGACCCTTCTAAAGTCCGCCTTTGGATGACTCGTACGATGTACGAGTATTCAAGTTGTGCACCCTTGGGGGATGATGAAATCTTAGCTATGTCTGCCAACTTTGAAAGGAGAGGCGTAGATGGCCACCCTCAGTCAAGAAACAAATTGAAACCCCTATAGAAACAGTGAAAATTGCCAAGTTAGAAGACCCACCTGCTAAGAATGTTGCATCCAATAAACCAGTAGACTGTCATGTTCCTACTCCAGGATATCGAATTCTACCATCTGATTTTGAAGGATAGGAAAAAGCCCATCACCAATTACAATGGCTCGTAAAGCAAGCGCATAAAAAGCAATTTTCTAACCTATTAAATAAAGTTGTAAGCTTTTGGATTTAATGAGAGTTTTTTTTTTTTTGAATTCTTTGTGAATCAATTTGTCTCTTGTTTTAGGTTAATGTAAAAAATAATCAAGCAAATCTATAAGTCCAAATTAAATTCTTTCCTTTTAATAACCAAGTAACTTATTTTGAAGATGGACAACTCTATGAATAACATTAAGGGAATTGATAATGCCAAAAAAAAAACCCTAGCTAAGCTAGACCAGTTTCTTAGGATGATGATTGGCACTCAAAATTGAATCCTGAACCTGGAAAAGAAGGTTGACGGACCACCTAAAACAACAAGATGAGCAGGAGTTCCAACCTAGGCAGGTGCCCCCTAGTACTAAACAAACATTCCAAAGTGACCACCGGGGGTGTACTCTAACAATCAAGATCATAATGAAAAACATAACCAACTAGCCACATAACTCTTTCTGGACATGCGAAAGGTGAAACCTCTTAAATTAATTGGCTCCATGTTGGAGATGGCACGGTGGAATGGTTGACGGAAATTAATAAGTATTTTGAAATCCGCAACTACTTAGATAATTCCAAGGGTACCAAAGGGGCTTAACAGTTGCCTGGTGAGGCGGCTACTTGGTGAGAAAACAAAAGAATGGAACTCAAGTTGATAATAACCAAGGTCACCTGGGAACAATTCGTAAAGATTTTCAAACAAAGATGGCTACCTCAACTCTTTTACAATTAGAAGCTGATGGAATTGCAAAACTTGAGACAAGCTGACACATCAGTTCAAGCGTATTGGGAAAAATTTATCAAACTCCTTAAGTATGTTCCTCAGTACCAGACAGATTAGAGTTTTCGTGTGCGGAAGTTCATCATAGGGCTCAATAAACACATAAGAGGGCATGTAGATGTGTTAGTTCCTTGGACCACGGATAAAGCCTATGAGTGGGCAATTCAACGGGAGCAAAAAGTCAAAAAGGATGATGCGTCTAGAGACAAAGGGAAGAATCAACTGGAAGCAAACCCCTCAAACCTTTAAGAAAAAGGGGTATAAGGGAAACAATTCCAACTTCAGAAAGGATAAATGGAGACATAATGACTTTAAAAAGGAAGGAAAGGAAGGTAACAAGGCAAATAAGAGCACTAAGAAGAGGAGACCAGCAGAAGCATGTTTCACTTGTGGTGGAGATCACTACGCCAATTAGTGTGCTTCTAAGATGCCAAAGGGAGAACACCAGAAAAATACCCTACCACCCCAACAGACGACATTCTAGCAAAGGATTCATGCAGCAGTAGACAACAAATCACTCCCATTGAAACTACAAATACACTTTATGGCAATCCTATAACTGTATTAATTGATACCAGCGCTACCGAATGTTTCATATCTCCCAGGATGTTGGGTAAATTTCCTAAGAGAACTAGATTTATGGCTAATGCTTGGTCAGTAGAGTATGCCAACCAGTCGAGGGCTAGAGTAGACGAATGTATGTTCGAAGCCAGGGTCGAGTTTCCAAGGTTCACTACAGAGGTATATTTGTATGTGGCACCCCTAGGCTCCTACGATGTAATCTTAGGAATGAACTAGATGCAGAGGCATAGGGCAAAGGTTAATCAGTTATTCTAAGATAGTGGAGTGTTTAGATGATAGGGGAAATGAAGTCTATATCCAAGGGGTGCAACGAGGAATTCATGTACGATAAGCAAAACGAGAGGGTGTCAAATGTTTCTAGTTAAAATGGATGAAATAAGGGAACTAGAGGAGGTTATTATTTTGATGATAAAATGATTTATGAAATGGCCTCACCCCCTGAAAAAATGGTTGTAGAAGACTACATTAAGGTGGAGGTCTTCACAAAGAAATATCCTTACCTTCAAGAGTTTCAAGATGTGTTTCCAAAAGAGCTACCTAGACTTCCTCCTAAGAGAGTGTTTGACTTCTCCATCAATATAGTACCAGCGACAAAACCAATATCCAAGGCCCCTTATAGAATGTCTATTGTTGAGCTAATGGAATTGAAGGCACTACTCCAACAGCTACTCACCAAAGGATTGATTAGACCCAATGTATCTCCCTGGGGAACACCAGTAATATTCATAAGAAAGAAGGATGGAACCTTGCGCCTTTACATTGACTATAGAATGTTGAACAAAGTCACTATCGGAACTAGATAACCTTTGCCGAGAATCGATGATATATTTGATCAAATAAGAGAGGTCATATTCTCCAAAATAGATTTGTGGTTAGGATATTACCAACTAAGACTTAAGGAGGACGATTGGTACAGGAGCACCTAGTGCATTCATGCTCCATGAGGACATCTTATCAAAATTGCTTTGGCATTATGATTTGATCATGTAATAAGGTCTATTGAACCATTTTGAATGTGGTTTGAGTCAAGTTAGTATAGGAAGAAGTCATTTTGAGTCAATATGTAAAAGTTGCTAATATTGTCAACTTGATGTAATTGAGGTCTAGTGTGAGTATTTTCATGTCGAGTCATGTTTTGGGTTGGAATAAGGTCTATGTAAGCCATTTGTCATGTTTTAGGTGATATAGGGTCAAATGTGAAAGTTTTTGAACAAGTTGCAAAAGTTGCAAGAAAAGTTGTCAAGCAACTATTATTGCAAAAATTGTCACACTGCACAAAATTGTTTTCCTGGTTAGTTGGAGTTTGAAATATGGTTGCTAACAGTTGGAAAGGTTCCCAAATCATTCAAATAGTCTGTCTACATCGACCAAGGATCGGTTAGATGTGTTATGGAGAGATTGAAACAATAAAATCATAACCGTTCCTGCATTTTTCCAGATATTCCTCTGTTACAGTGAATCGTACGACTTTGTACAGCATCTTAGTGATCCAAAACCGATTGGAATTGATAGTGCTTTGAATTAGTGTTATTTTGGCCTTGGTCTCACTTGATTTCATTTAGTTTTATGCATTCTAGAGGCATATTACTGAGACACAGCCCTGATACCCTAGTTTCAAGGGTTTGGTGAAAGAAATGAAGTTTTGTAACCCATTTCACCATTAGAAAATTCTATAACTCGGAGGAACGGAAGGTTTTGACATGTATTTTAAGATCCAAAAGGTTGCCGGAGCAAACCTGGCGTTTGGAGCAATTGGGAGGAAGCCCTAGCCTAATATCCCTTATGCATTAGGCCAAATAGACTACCTAGAGTGTGGGTTTTGTAAATTGGTGGTTGAATGATCATTCTAGTTGATGAAAATTGTTGATTCAGACCAAATGAGACTTGTTCCAACCCTTCGAGCGCAGGTTGGAAGATTGGAGTCAAGAAATCATAGAAATGCTTTGTAAAGGTGGCCTAATTGGCCCTTGTGTTAGAAAACACCCCTATATTCTGTTGAGATATGTTGTGTAAGAGGATAAAGGGTACTCAAAACAATCTTTAGGTTGTGGGTTTGAGGTCTTGTATGAAAGTTATGGCAAAAAAACCTCGTTTGCTGCTCTAATTTGGCCTAGTTTCACAATTACCAGTCATTATTTGAGCCTTGTGTTCCAAAACAACCATACCTGAATCTGAGATATGTTAAAATATGGCCAAATGGGTACTCCGAAATGCCTTCATACCTGTCTGAGTCTGTCTGTACCATAGTTACAAGACTCTGCGAGTCCTGGCAAGACTCTGCAAGACCCGAGCCGAGTTAGGGCTCCAGAGTTTTTTGGCCTATGAACTCTGGCTCGGCGACTCCTGCAGAGTCCTACCAGGACTCGCAGAGTCCATGGACTCTCCTGACTTGGCGAGTCCCGTGGCTAGGACTCTGTCGCAACCGACTGAGCCATAAAGTAAAAAAAACATTGTTTAATTGTTTTTAATGATTTTTTTGGCTTATATGATCATATTGCAATAGCAAGTTCCAAAAATTTGAAATGGTGAGTCCCAATAAGGCAACCAACATGGAGTAGTAAATAATGTCTTGCATGTAGTAGGTATAAAACATAACAATTTGTCTATAAAGCAGATTGCAAATAGGATTTCACTAAAAATTTTGCCAAAGAAGCAATGTCATATCACAGACTATAATCCCTAAGTCCTTGAACCGAGTATTAAAACAACACTATCAAATTTGAAAGCATTGCAACAAATAAAATGCTTTCCTTTTAAAGAATTGGACATCTCTAGAACAATAAAAGAACAGTTTTAATGTTTGTGAAAGGTTGAAAAAAAATGTCTATTAAACCGGTCATTTGACAAAGTTAAAAGATGATGACATTTGAGCAATTATATACTTGATATCATTCCAAAAATTCATAATGATCTTTCTGGTCTACTAAGAACAAAATATTTAAGCGAAGCTGTTATGAAATAACTTGCATGGTAGAAGAATATAACATGAAATATGTTCTAAACACTTGATAATAATATGCCACTTCGAGGGAGCAACCTCGTAGTCAACTTCAAAGGAGATACCAACAACAGTCTTCAACGTGAACACAATACTCAACATGATGATAATAAATAACCTATACCTTCTATATAATTTTAGTTTAACTTATTTCCTTCAGAAATTCGCATTTATACTTATGTGATCAATGTAAACTTGTGTTTGTGTGCAAAGTAGCTTCTATTTATCTCAATTATTGTGTCTTTGATGTTAATTGACTAAATGATGCATGAAAAAATATATAAATCCTTAAAAATCTTTGAATTTCTTGGGTGTTTCAATTTGCTGAGTCCTTGCCGAGTCCAGACAAAGGTATTTACCAAGGAGACCCAATCTCCCCCTTTTTGTTCATTATTATGGCGGAGGTTCTGGGGAGGCTAATTAAATCCAAAAGGCAATTGGGAAGTTGTAAAGGTATTAAATTGGTTGGTGGGTTAGATCCTTTGACACACCTACAGTTTGCTGATGATACCAACCTTTTGGGAGAGGCTTCCCTTCGGGAAGCAAGAACTATCAAAGAAACTTTGGATGATTACAGCAATGCTTCTAGACAGTGCATTAACTGGCAAAAATCCGAGGTTTACTTCTTTAATGTAGACCAAAGAAAGCAGAGAGCCGTATGTAGAATCATTGGGATAAGAGGAGGTCGACTACTGAGCAAATACCTGGGTATCCCCTTATTCAAAGGTGCTTCCAAAGCGAGTTTGTGGAAAGAATTGATTGAGAAGTGCACTAAAAGAATGGAAGGATGGAAGAGCAGATGGCTAACCTTTGCAGGCAGAATTCTCTTACTCAAGTCAGTGATCAATGTCATCCTCATCTTCTCTATGATGTGCCTTAAAATTCCAAAGAAAGTTAATCAGATTATAGCTGAGAGAATGAGAAATTTTTTATGGAATGGGAAAAATGAGGAAGAGAAACGGCCTCTCATAGCTTGAAGTAAAGTCTATAAATCAAAGGCAGAAGGTGGTGCTGGTTTGAGAGAGTGGAATTTGATGAATGAAGCGCTGGGAGCTAAGTTAGTTTGGAGCATTTACCAAAACCCCGAGTTACTATGGGTCAAATTATTAAAGGCCAAATATCTGGATTCGATGGAAGCGGAGAGAATCCTCACTACCCCTAATCCTCCTAAAGGCTCAGCGGTGTGGAATTTTGTTACCAGCTGTAGACCTATTATCACCCAACATCTTACATGGCAGATTGGTAACGGTGAAAAGGCAACGTTTTGGGATGACTCATGAAATGGTAATCCTATTTTGTCAGTGAATCTTGAATATCACGATCTAAAATGCCTTTTTTCAGCTAGATGGGGGGAATATGTATGTGATTATGTGGAAGTGCAGCAGGGCCCGCTGGGTGAAATTTGGGAATGAAAGCTAATAGACAATATGGGGCTTAGTGTTCAGCAACTAGCTGCAATGAAAGAGATTCTGGAAACTCGAAGTGTGACTATTACAAATGGCAGAGACACAATCATATGGTGTGCTGCTAGCAGTGGCAAGTATTCGGTAAAGCTTGGTTATCAACTCCTTCAGAGAACCGAGGATCCGGAGGATTGGCCCTCTAGGATGCTGTGGAGCAAGGAATGCCTCCCCAAAGCGGGGCCTTTGCTTGGTTAGCAAACAAAGAAAGAATCTTAACAGGAATTAGAAGACAAAAGTTTGGAATGCAGGGGCCGACAAGATGCCTATTATGTGAAGAAGTGGATGAAGATGTTAATCATTTGTTGGTTTCTTGCAAAATTACTTCAGAGTGTTGGGAGATGCTCAAGAGCAAAGTGGGTTGGCATGCTCCCTTGCCCAATAAGTTGAAAGAAATCTTCTGTGGTTGGCCAAAACCACCAATGAAGTCTACTTTCTCGGCTACATGGGTAGTAGGTCCCTCTATTCTTATATGGGAGGTGTGGAAAGAGAGAAATCGTAGGCTCTTCCAGGAGAAAAAAGAGGAAATTATAAGGCTGAAACAAAGGATTAATGACGCCATAGAAGAAATTGTGAACGCATGTGCCTCCACAATCGCTTTATCTGCCCCCTTTAGCAGAATGGATCAGTATTTACAAAAAGCCTGGCGTGGACTGAAATGCAAAAATGGGCAGTTTGGATCAACAAGAGCAAGAAAACAGCAAACTCGGGAAGGTGTCACTTGGGATGCTTCTGAGAAAGGTTGGATCAAAGCCAACTTTGATGGGGCTTCGCAGGGAAACCTGGGGCCATCAGGTGTAGGTGCAATTCTTAGGGATTATAGTGGGAAATTTTGGCTTATGGTGCAATAAGGTTAAAAGCAAGAACAAATAATGTAGCTGAGGGAAGACGGCATTACTAGCAGTCATAATGGGGGGTGCTTTGGGAGTCGAGAAAATCCACCTGGAGGGTGATTCCTTGGTGCTTATAAATGCTTTCAAAAATGGGGAAACAGAGGCCTGGCACCTCTAGCCATTGGTAAACTTTGTTATGTCAATGATCCGAAATTTTTCAGAATTTCGAATCACTCATACATATAGAGAAGGCAATAATGAAGCTGATGTGCTTTCGAAATGGGCTTTATCCTTCGATAAGGTTGGAGAATTGAGAATGAAAAATTTGAAACGTAACGGTTAGTTTCTTTATGATCGAAGTTTCTATTTTTGTGGAAGCGGAAGTATGAGTGGCATGTCTAGTGGATGATGAAGTGGACACCCCCGTTGAAGTCAGCATGACGGCATTTGAATTATATTCATATGTTGGGGAAATCGAAATGATTTCGACGACGCTCGTAAAGGTGTGAATCGATTGCTCATTTCAAAATATGAGCTGCACTCGTGAGAACAGACACCGTAAAGGGAGGATTTGACATTTACACACCATGCATTAATGGGTGTTATGATAGATTTGACATCATGCAGAAGGAGATGGACAAGTTTTAAAGTGGCAAAACTCCCAGCGAAAGTGCCCATTGCTTAACTAAAAGTCTTTCTCTCCTTTTTCATAGTTTTTTATCTTATTGTAGGTTTTGGCAAGGCAACGAAGATGCACGCAAATTTCACAGTGACTACCAAGCAGCAAATGAAATCATTTACGGGTGTTGCTAGCAAGGAACGAATAGCAGGATTGGTCAAAATCAAGATAGACATAGTGGTGAAAGCGGTGATGGGTGTTCTGGGTCCAAAATTGGAAGATTTTATCCTCATGCGCAGAGACAACATGGCTATTATATCAATGGTGGTTGCATGGGGCTTAGAATTGGGCGAGCCGACGGATATAGTCAAGTGGGTAGTGGAAGCTTTGTTCGCTGAAGACCTTTTGGGCGAACTGGAAACTATTTTAGAATGGGCAGTGCCAGGAGTGGGCACGGATATTTTTGAATGCATTGAAGACGATGACAAAGCAGAGGAGCATGGGTTGATACCCTTCATTAGGTGGGTAGGCAAAGAGAGTAGTAAAAGCTACTATGACCAAAAAAGGGTTGAATGGGATAAGATCAAAGAAGAGATTCGGAGCCGAGCTGAATCGAAAGTTGCAATGGAAATGGAAGCACAAGGGACAATTCCACGGAGGGCTAGAACAGTGATGCCACGAAGGGATAGGAACTACCTTGCAGCATAATCAGTCTAGAATGCGGGAGAGAAGGCGGTTTGATGTCTTCTGCTTTAAATTTTTGCAATTTTGTTAAAGCTGATACCGTAAACTCGAAAATCATAGCCATATAGATAGTTTCCTGTTATGGTTTATAATGATCCTATCTAGTTGCCTGGAATGAAGGTTTTTTGGGGAAATTTTTTGTAATGCCTGATATAAGCCTGGGAAGTGCTGGCTGTTTTTTGTTCATAGCCGAGGGCTGGATATAGTTTTTATCGAAGTAAACTGATGTAATACTTTATGTAATGCTTTTATATTAATAAAAAATCTTCTATTACCAACCCAAAAAAAAAAAGGTAAACATGTTTTTGATACAAAACATACACTAAAAAATGCATGCTTCACCTTCCCCGTTAATATGGTGTACCCATTGCACACCAAGGTACAATTGCTGGTAATATCTTTATTATTCCTTATTTAATGGTCAATATCGTAGATTCTGTAAATATTAGATAGTTTCTAGTTCTACAATTGTTTCATAATAGAAATATCGTCTCTTTGTAATCTATAAATGAATGGTTTTTCATTCTTTAATTCATTCAATAAAAAAAAATTGAATGAAATTTTTTTCAGTTTTTTTAAAAAACAAATTACTATGTTCGAAATTTCTTCTTCAATTTTCTTACAGTGTTCCTAGTCTGCATTTTGTGGGTTTTTTGTGAACCCTATCCTGTGTTTTTTATGGTCGTGGTTACCATTTTCCACATGCGGTGTCGTAATTTTTCTCCCAGTGCCGCACAACCTTTGTTAAGTGTCATTTTTGGCACCGTTATTTTCCTTTTGCAACCCGTGTTGGGTTTGAAGTTCGTGGTCTCATACTGTGTCGTGGGTTTTTCATCTAAAATCCAACCTGTGCAACAAAAAAACGACGGATATTCGTCAATTTTCGGCCCTCTATATGTGACAGGATTGTTTTGCCCGCATTTTTTTCACGATCTTTTGTGCTCGCGATGGTATTCTGCAGATATTTTTTGCTCGGCCCTATGACTAGTGACTGGTGTTGGACACATTTTCAACCTAGGACGCCATTTCTGCAATCCTCTACTGGTCTTTGAAAATTATTTCAGTGTACAAATTTCATTTTCAGCCTACTAGGGCTTTTACAAAGTCCTTTGATTTTTAGGTCAGAGAAAATTTCAATCTACATATTCTTTGTGGGTTTTCCGAGAAGATTTCTGGGTCTTTGCCAAAAAAATTGGGCCTGTCAAAAATCTGCACCTCAGGATTTGTGCTAGCCATATTTTTTTTAAGTTTGTATTTCATCTTTCTTGAAGTTTGTACCTGGATCAGCCTTTGTTCATGCATTGGGATTTGTGCCTCGAGCTTCGCACTCTATTTTTTCCTCTTCAAAATTTCTCATTTTTTGTGCCTTGGAAAATGTGCAAGTGGCGTCTTTGACCAACATAATGTTGGAAGGCGATCACCTATTCAACGGCAAGAATTACAACACATGGAAGCAGAGGATGATGACCATCTTCGAGTATCGTCACCATGATGAGCTTGTTTTGGGAAAACAGTCTCATCTTATCGGAGCTGGACAAGATCAAAATAAGTTTGACGAGCGCAACCAAGAAGCGGTCATGCTTATCAAGCTTTCTGTTACTGACGATCAGCTACCACAAGTGCCATCCGGCAAGAAAGCGACAATGATCTGGACTATTTTGAAGAATCTCCATGAGACATCAGATAAGAGTCTTGCGCTCTTCCTGAAGAACTAGCTATTTTCTATCATGATGGATGAGTGTATGTTCGTACAGGAGCATCTGACAAAGATTAAGGACATTAGAGATCAGCTTGAGGCAATTGGTCGAAAAAATGGAGGAAGAGAATATGGTAGTCATAACTCTGAAAAGTCTACCTAAATCCTATAAGCACTTCATAGAAACGCTCAACATTACTGTAACCAATGTTGACTTAAATTTTTTTGACTTATGCACCAAACTTCTGCAACAGGATCATTGGAAACAACAGTTTGGTAGCAGTGCAACTTCATCCTCCTCAGAACAAGCCTTTGCAACCAAATCCTTTCACAAGGATAAAGGCAAAGCTAAATCCTCTCAGCAGAAAGGCTCTAGTCAGCCTTAGGATAGCTCGGAGAAGAAGAAAATTCAATGTAACTACTGCCGCAAATTTGGTCACTTGATAACAGACTGTCAGAGTCGATTTGCTTCTGAACAGCGGAAGCAAGGAGGGTCTCAACCTAAGGCCAATGTCACAGAGCACTCAATGCAGAAAGAATTTGCACTTTATGCTTTCATGGCAAAGCGACCTACAAATCATGTGAAATCTTCTTCTTGCTACATAGACTCCAGCGCTTCTTGACACTTCACTCATCGGCGTGATTGGTTCACAGACAGCTCACCTTTCACCGATTCAGTCATTTTTAAAGGAGAAGAGCATACAGTTGTAGGCAAGGGCAACATTCAGATACAGTCTGGTGGGAGGAATCTCATATTCCTCAATGTATACTATGTTCTTGGTATGGAACTGAATCTTCTCTCCTTGAGCCAAATTATGCAACATTCTCCTTAGCTTGATGTGGTTTTCACTTCACACAAGTGTTCGATTGTTGATCGTGCGACTCGCACTACTATAGTTGTCAGCATCGAGGATCATGGTCAATACAGACTTGTGGATTCGGGTTATTCTCTTGAGCATGCCTTTGCAAATAAATCTTCCATCAGCAATTTCCGACATCAATAGTATGGTCACCTGAACATTCACTATCTTGCTCAGCTTGTTCAGGAGGATCTTGTTATTGGCTTACCTGAGATTCAGACATAGGATCACTGAGTTTCTGGAGCTTGTCAGGTTTGGAAACAGCACAAGACAACATTCAAGGATGGTGACTCGTGGCGAACCTCAAAGGTATTGCAATTGGTTCACGCTAATGTATGTTGTCCAATGAATACTTCTTTTGTTACTGGTGCCAGGTATTTCTTGCTTTTTGTTGATGATTTTAGTCATAAAATGTGGGTGTACTTTCTTAGATAGAAATCATATGTGTTTATTGTATTCCATAAATTTAAGGCCTTAGTATAAAAAGAGTTTGGCTATCCTATTGTCACTCTTAGGTCAAATAAAGGGGGGAGTTTTGCTATATTGCTTTCTCCACCTTATGTGATACACACGACATCAAACACCAATTAACCACACGTTACACTCCAAAGAAGAACGGCGTTGTTGAACGTCGAAACCACACTATCACTAAAATGGCCACGTCAATGATGGAACACAAGAATGTTCTTAAGAAATTTTGGGCAGAAGCAGTATTCACTGCAGTCTATCTTCTTGATCGGTCTCCCACACATGCAGTTAAGGGGAAGACACTTGAAGAAGCCTGGACTGGTCGCAAGCCTAAGATCAGTCATTTGAAACTCTTTGGCTCTTTAGCATATGTATGGATTCCAAATGCCCAGTGCTCCAAATTGGATTTCAAGAGTCAGAAACTTATGTTCGCAAGACACAGTGACAACAACAAGGCTTATCGTCTGATTGATATAGACATTGATCATCTTATATTTAGTCGTGATGTTGTCTTTGAGGAAGAACGAGGACCTTTTCAGCTTTCCTCATCTCTGCAACATTTTGAGGATCAACCTTTGAAGGCTGTTGATTTGGGTGTTCGTCTTCCATTCAGTTCACCTGATGGGAGGGATGATGCAGATTCTAAATTTGATGATGCACTGCCTGAATTTCCTCTGAATGATGCTCCTCTTGTTGTACCTGTTCCAGATCATGTTCCACTTATTCCTCCTGCATCTCATGTTGGTTCTTCTACTCTTCGGCCTAAATGGTGGGCTAAGACTATCAATGATCTCCGTCCTGATAAGCTCATCAAGAGTAGATCTTCCAGAAACAAGAGCATGCACCATGGTACAGTCAACTTTGCTCTCATGGCCAACATTCATAGTATTTTTAAACCTCAAACATATACTGAGGCTAGGGATTCCTTAGTGGGAAATGGTTATGGAAGCTAAACACCTGAGTCTTTTGAAGAATAACACTTGGGTCCTCTCTAATCTTCCTCTAGGGAAGAAGCCCATTTGTTGCAAATCGGTCTATCAAGCTAAGTACAAAGTTGACGAAACGCTTGACAAGTACAAATCTCGTCTCGTAGCTAGGAGGTTCTCACAATTGCAAGCATTGATTATGAGGAGACTTTTGCTCCTACAACCAAAATGAGTACCATACAACTCGTCATTGCCTTAGCAGCTCAATATGGATGGAAAGTCCATCAGATGGATGTTAAGAGTGCCTTCCTCTATGGTGAGTTGTCGAAATAAGTCTACATGACGCAGCCTCCTGGTTTCAAGGTTGCTGGAAAAGAACATCAGCTGTGCAGGCTGGTGAAAGCACTCTATGGCTTGAAACAGGCTCCACGGGGTTGGTACGTAAAAATTGACAAGTACCTTTCAGATAATGGTTTTCAGAGGAGTCCATATGATTCTAATATGTATGTCAAAAACACTGGTGATGATATTCTTCTTCTTGTTGTCTATGTTGATGACCTCATTATCACTGGTAGTTCGGCACTTTTGATCGATTAGATCAAACAGAGTTTGTGTCAATCATTTGACATGACAGACTTGAGACTTCTGCACTTTTGTGTAGGTGTTGAAGTTTGGCAGAGTGACGGTAGTATTTTCTTAGCTCAGTCTAAGTATGCCCGCAATCTGTTGGACAAGTTTCGGATACAAGACTGCAAACTTACATCCACAACATTGGAGAAAGGGTTGAAGCTGACAGCCAAATCAGATTCACCTGCGGTGAACGAATCAGCATTCACGCAATTGGTGGGCAGTCTCATCTACCTTACTACTACTAGGCCTAATCTCAATTTTACAATGAGCTACATTTCACGCTTCATGACATCCCCCAAGGCTGATCACTGGGTAGCAGCGAAGCGTGTGCTACGTTATGTGAAGGGCACTTCTGAATTTGGTCTTATGTACAGAAGAAGTCCTGATCCTAAACTTATTGGTTTTACAGACTCAGATTGGGGAGGTTCCATTGATGACAGAAAATCAACATCTAGGTATATTTTTAGTTTGGGATCTGGTGCAGTCACGTGGACTAGCAAGAAGCAACAGGCGGTAGCTCTTTCCTTGACAGAAGTTGAGTATCGAAGAACAGTTAAGGCAGCTTGTGAGGCAATTTGGCTTCGAAGGATGCTTTCAGACATACAGATGTCTCAAGCAAGTCCTACTCCCCTTTACAGTGATAATCAAGGGGTGCTCAAATTGGCCAATAATCCAATCTTCCACGAGAGAACCAAGCATGTTGACCTTCATTGTCATTTCATCCGACAGCTGGTTGAAGACAGATCAGTTCAGTGTTGTATGTTCCGACTGCGGATTAGACAGCAGATATTCTCACCGAGTCTCTGATCCTAGACAAGTTTGTAAAGTTTAGGGGCAACTTGGTGTAGTTGATAGATTGACCATTAAGGGAGGGTATTAGAATAATATCTTTATTATTCCTTAATTAATGGTCAATATTGTAGATTCTGTAAATATTAGATAGTTTCTAATTCTACGATTGTTTCATAATAGAAACATTGTCTCTTTGTAATTTATAAATGAACGTTTGTTCATTCTTTAATTCATTCAATTTTTACCAATTACTTTCGTAATAAAAACATGATGTAACTGATAAAATATACTAAGATATCATTGCAAGAAATATTATTCTTTCCAATCATTTTTCTTGATTTTGGGTGCAGAGGGAGTTCAGTACAGTAAAAGATGTACATATAAGCATGTTACAAGGTATTGCAAGTGCTAGAATGCTAGTATTGTTGATTAACGTCTTTCAAGGCCTTGAGAACACAATTACTAGATTCAAAAAATTCAGTTCATTTGGGCAGCCAAATAAATTTGGAAATCCAAAATTCTCAAAAAGAAACTGGTAAAAGTTCTATGGGAAGTGAAAAATCCAATCAATCCAAAAAATCTGGATCCAGATGGATTTTGAGCCAGATATGACCATATTTGGTAACAATGCTCAATAAGGCAGTAAATTTGTAATTACAGCAGAGATGGTGACTGAAGAAGGCAAAGTGCCTTACTCTTCTGAAGCTTCTCCCCACATGAGTTCTCTGGCATAAATCTCTTGTATTGTGCTATTTTCTATGTTGTTTTCAGTTCATTTGTTGTTGAAACATTCAGCACTTAAAATTTTATTTCTAGACATGTAATGACTTTTTTTTTCTATAAACAACAGAGAACAGCAAGTTTCTCAACCAGGATGTAAATGAAAAAGATAAAATGGTGGCAAATTAATCATTATATATTTATACCATTTACAGATCTGATTGCTATCATAAACGTTGTGTTCCATGGTTTTTCTTGTGGTGTGATTAGTTTTGCCGATTACGTTTCCTCTCAGCCACTGGTGAAAGAGGAGAAGCTGAGTTTCTTTTAGCATGAGATATCCACCAAGAAGTGTAACAGATTAGTAAGAAGTAAGGCCAATAAAGAAGAATAGATGCCTCATGCCAGAAGAAGATATGCCAAACATTTTCCCATTCATGGGGATGCTTGACTGGTTGGAAAAGATATAAACAATTTCTTGGGAAAGCTACGAGTATCTGAAAGCAAATGAGGAGCTGATAACAGAGAACCCCAAGCCCATGCAAAGCAACAGCTCCATACCATCCTTCCAAATCCATCTCCACTCAACATGAAAGTCAAGATTGAAATACTGCCATAAAAAAGGTTGTGTATATGCAGAGAAACTTGACCACTGACTGGCTTAGCTTGAGGTGCATTTAAATTTGCATATTAGCGAACAACAAATTTCTTTTGCCATATTGAGATTGGCAAGACATAAACTCACTTCTTTTAAGAGTTATGCCCATTCTATGAGTATAAGGAAGTTACAACCATTATGTATATATAATGAGCTTGAGGAGCCAAATAAGAAGCAATGTTATCCTATTTGTTAAGAAGAGGACGGGTCTATCAATTGGAAATATTTTGGGCAAAGAAGGGCAAAATATTTGGGAATATACAAGAGAGTTTTGCCAAAAAAATATTTTCTGAATGAGCAAGTATGTTCAATATTGTGACAACTTGATGAAGTGTATTTAGAGGGATTGCGTAGTTATCTAAAGAATCCCATGTTGTTGGTCAATCTTAAAGACATATATGAGGCAAGTCCTCAAGCTCGCTATCATGGCATTAGATGTATTGACAAATCACTAGTGAGGTATACTGATAAAAATTAAAAAGCATGCCTTATGTTGATGCTATATAGTGTCGGGAGTTATCATTCTCCTGAAGGCGAATCACTTGTCCAAGAAATGTGAAGGGTCTTGCATTTGGAAATTGAAAAGACTTGCAAGGAGATGTGAAGAGACATCCATTTGAAATGAAGAGACTTGTGCTTGGAATGTAAAGAGTCTTCAGCTTCGAAGATTAAGAGTCAAGTCTTCTATACATTTCTTTGTCTTGTGCATTGGTGAGGTGTTAGTCAAGTATTATATTGCTGGTTTTATGTGTAGTAGATGTATTCTTGGTTCAGTTTGAAGCATTGTAAAGAGATCTCTATTATTTTATCAATAAAACATCATTTATTGTGTGGCTGGGTTTTATCCCCTCAACTTGGAGGGTTTTCCCAGAATAAATATTATGTTTTTTGTGTCATCTATTCTTGCATATTTTGTGCTAAGAATCTTTTGTTTCTCTGCTATTCTAGTTCATAACATTAACATAGTATCAGAGCGGGTCTAAGCAAACGATCCAAACCAGAATAAAACAATTGGATTCTAGAAGAATCGTAATGTCTAATGGGAGTCGAATATGTTGTTCAAAATGAGGGATTCATATGAGAACGTGTAGCTGAAGAGCCTTGGAGGGTAGAATCTCTGATGAAGCTTCTTATCTGGACAGGGAGGATGCTGTCATGTTTGTCTATGCTTGCATGTTTCGCATTCATGTCTATGAGGATAGCAGATGTACTGGTGTTCAAATTTTTCATTCTCTATAACTGTGTGATGGCGAAAGATCTATTGGTGGATTGTGAGGAAATTTAGGCAATAAACAGATAAGTATTTGAATATTGATCATGAATTTTATGTAGTTAATTCATGCTATAATATTAAGAATAGTGAATCATGTATGCTTTTAGCATTGATCTGTATATTTTCTCTTTATGAATAGTTTGATTCTGTGAACTATTGCTAATCTCTCTAAAAATGCTTCCAGGACAGATTGAGAAGCAATGGGATGATGAGAGATTACATGCAAGGCCGTCCAGTCTATAGAAATGAACATGGGAACGCTGCTTGCAGCCATGGGACTGAATTGATGGCACATAACTTCATTAAAGAGAAAGAACCTATTCAGATTGTCATTGCAATTAGTTTCTTCGAAGAGGAAGCAATGACATTTAGAGGGAGACTATTCAGTTGCAGAAATCAGATTCAGAGGGAGCTTGAGTGGCAGATGTAGAATGCCAAGTCCTTTGCAGAGGATCAGCAAGCTTGTGTAGCAATGTGACTGCAAAAGCTCATTGTTGGACAAACATTGGAGCCAATTTTCTGGTATTGTGATAATCAAAGACATGAGAATGTTGCCCCTATTGAGAGGGAGTCTCAGCATTCAGATGATATTTTATATGTTCTCTTGAGTTCTTCTCTGAGAGGGATAAGTTCGAGGTGCAATCCCTTGTTAATAGTTCTTCTCTAAGAGGGAGAAGTTCGAGGTGGAATCCCTTGTTAATGAGTTCTTCTCCGTGAGGGAGAAGTTCGAGGTGCAATACCTTGTTAATGCATTCTTCTTTGCAAAAGAAGTTTGAGGTGAAAGCCCTTATTCCACCCTCTGGGAGTAGCTATGGTGGATGTCATGTGAGAGACTCCATGACTTAGCTCTTGTGTTATTCACCCTCTGGGAATAGCCATGGTGAACAACATGTTGAGATGACGATGTCACATTGAGAGAATCTGTGATAAAGTTTTTTTGGTTTTCTCACAATGGGTGTAGCCATTGTGAGGGTCATGTTGAGAGAATCCATGACATGAGAATCTGGAAAGATACCTCCCTAGCTAAGAGGGAGTGTTGATGTTATATAGCGTCGGGAGTTATCTTTCTCCTGAAGGCAAATCACTTGTCCAAGAAATGTGAAGGGTCTTGCATTTGGAAATTGAAAAGACTTGCAAGGAGATGTGAAGAGGCATCCATTTGAAATGAAGAGACTTGTGCTTGAAATGTAAAGAGTCTTCAGTTTTGAAGATGAAGAGTCAAGTCATCTATATATTTCTTTGTCTTGTGCATTGGTGAGGTGTTAGTCACGCATTATATTGCTGGTTCTATGTGTAGTAGATGTATTGTTCGTTCAGTTTGAAGCATTGTACACAGATCTCTATTATTTTATGATTTATCAATAAAGCATCATTTCTTGTGTGGCTGGGTTTTTCCCCTCAAGGTGGAGGGTTTTCCCAAGATAAATATTAGTGTTTTTTGTGTCATCTATTCTTGCATATTTTGTGTTAAGAATCTTTTGTTTCTCTGTGATTTTGGTTCATAACATTAACACCTTATTCATCACAAATAAATTTATGATGATAACTTGGTGCATACATAGCAACAATGACTGATAATGATAATGAATTGAATGAGTATTTTATTTTTTTTAAATCTAGAATATATTGAGCTTGATCATGAGGTCATAAGGGTTTCAAATCACTTGTATTGCCCAAAATTGCTTAAAGAAAGTAAGTTTTGTGAAGTACAAGCTAAAATAAGCTGGCTGCTCTAGATCATAGACATTACCAAAAATATTTAGTATGTTACGATTTCTCCCAATTAATCTTTTATCACTGCCTCTGCCAATAAATTGCCAAAAAACATTGTGAGAAATTGAATTTATCAGGTCAATACATTTCTGCTAATTTTTCTACCTAATTAAAACTAATGAAATGTGATTTGTTTGAAAAGTAACGCAATTTCCCCCCCTTAAATCAGAATTTTTGGGTCAGGAGAACCTATGGTTAGGAATTTTCTGATTCCCCTAACCCTAGCTCAATATTGTCCCAATTTTTTCCTGATCATGTCTCAATAAATTGATAATACCTTTATCTTTTCGTTTGCTGAGAAATTCCTGAGAAAGATGTTTGCTTGTATGGTCTAGGTACTTTCTGACAAGCATATTTAAGAGGCACGTATTGATAAGAGTTGAAGAACATAACTAGCAACCATGAAAATCATAGTCAATGATTTATATTATATATCCATATGACCATCACCTTTTGACTTTCACTTCAACAATCTTGAAATTTAACAATATAATAGAACTTTCAGCCAAGGTGGAAAAAACAGTCCCGTTTACCTGCAGTCACTGAACCTCCTGGAGAATTAATGAACAATTTTATCTCTTTGGTTGAGTCTTCTGCATCCAAAAGCAAAAGTTGGTTGATAACAAAATCTGCACTGTTATCATCTACCTGCCCACCATATCAACACCAGAAATGTAGGTGAGATGAGGTTTGAGTCTCAAAATACATTAAAACGACAGTTTACCAGGTCTGTATTGTGCGAATTTCAAAACATACATTCCTGGCTATAAGACTCATAATTTGTGTAAAATTAAACCAAATATTTTCAAGAATGTGTTCCACGTTATTTGAAACTACTTTGTGAGGGTGATTGTAAATTCATAACATTCAACTAGAAAATACCAGAAACTAAGCAGAATTGAAAATAACCAGTAAGTAAATCAGTAAAGAGATCCAGATTAAATGTGAAAACTGAAGAAGTAAATATAAAACAAGGATTCAAACGATGAAATCAAATCCTATTATGCACCTAATTGCACCTCCAATTAAGCAAAGCAATTGCATAAAAAGTAAGAGAAAACAAGAGTTTTCTTACCCAAAAATCCTTGTAGAAAACAAGAGTTCTCTTACTCAAAAATCCTTGTAGCACACACTAAATGTGTGTGGTTGTGCTCCGAGGAATTTGTTCTTGAAAGACGATATGTAATTACTCTTAAAACCAAGCGAATGACTTCCCATTAATAAGGTTTACTATAAATAGCTTCCAAAGTTTATTTATACATTGGATGATTGATTCATGAAGGGTTGAGAATGATTGAGAGGCTTGGGAGAACAAGAAGGCTCCAAATGTCACATTGTGATTGCAGCACTTGAATAGGCCAAGATTAAAAGAATTGTACGGTCAAGATTGTTTTGGGAAAGGATGAAGCATGAATATTAAAAAGTTACTTTTAAGAAATCCAAAAAGCCATTTGTTGGAGGCATGTGAAAGATGGTGATTTTCTTGGAGAAATAGTTGGATAAAATTTGATGAGAGAAATTTTATAAAGTGGGGTGTGTTGTCACTTGGATTTGCACTTTTGTTGGACCTAGGGTTTAACAATCCAATGACAAATTGGGAATGATCTCGAGCTGTGGGACCTTGCTGTTGAGATCAAACCTCCAAAGAAGGTTAATTCCTTTCTCAGCCTAGATGCAATGTGTTGATCCAGCTCAACACAGATTAAACTAAAACTTGATCTACTCTAATGACTTGCAAGGAAAAGGGGAGAGGGAGAATGCATAAGAGGAAACGCAGTGATGTAACAAAACTTAGTGAGTTTCCTCCTTGCTCACAACAACACAAGGAACATATAAAAGCTGCCTAAACTCGCACAGATCCCTATCTATACCAGCTTCCACAAACAAATATGGAGGAAAGGGACTTTCAAGATATCAAGAGGGAGGGGAATCCACAGCTAATTCTTGCAAATCATTTATATACAGCATAATTCATCGGAACTAAACCCGCCAACGGCAGATTGTTTTGGTGTTCGGTTCAGATGAAAAGTTTTAATGATGACATCAAAAAAAGGATAGGGTGACATCAACATGATGTATGTGTGATGTCATCATGGACTCGGGTTGTTCAAGATGGGGTGACATCAATAGGGTGGAATGACGTCGGCAAACTGGGATTGCTGGAGCATGTGGCTAGACTAGATATGTGAAGAAGTCCAATTGAACTGGATAAACGGGCAATTTTGAAAGGTTCAATTCTATTCATTAGGAAACTCTGCAGATGATGTCAACATGACGTCAGCAAGATAGTTTGTTAAATCTTCTAATTACACTTGACCTATAAACAAGTTTAACAATCCGATTTAGGTGGACTTCAGACTTCCGTAGTGCTTTAAATTGGCTCTATAACAGTCGAATATAGAAAATACCAAGTGAACTAGACACTTTGCTTTATAATAGATGAAATTTAGATGGAAGTCAGATTCCCGCAAAAGACCTGCATGCGAAAAAAGCGAGTTCAAGTGAGTTTGCAGAAAAGGTGAAGGGAATTGGATTTGCAGGCAAATTTAACTGAACAGGATACTTCACTTTTGAATGGGGAAGTTCAGATGGAGGTCAGGTTCCCGCAAGCTTCCGACTTCTGCAAAATTTAAAATCTGATTTATGAGCTATTGGGTGCGGGGAAAGTTAACTAGTTTTAAAATTTCCATAAATGCAGTTTGGGTGGGCACCAATTTTCTGTGAACAAGGACCATGCGGGAGAAACAAAGAGAACCGAACCTTGCAAAATATTCAGAAGCGTGATGTAGTGATGTACATATAGAAAGAGTGTTTGCGATTAAATGTTACTCATTTTGAAATAATGTTAATGTTATCAACCTCCTTTTATAACTTTGGAGAGAAAAGGAAATTTTAAATAATATTAAATAATTTGTCTTCCCAAAAACCTGACCTTTTCGAATTATATAATGACTTTTCATGTGCAACTCCCCCTCACTTTTCCCTAGGCATCCAATTTAAAGGGGAAAAATTAAATACTTTAGCAAATATTTTAACATTGAACATTACAAACTCGAGTGTATATTTTTTATACTCCACTCAAGTTGTCGAAAGCACTGCCAAAGCTTTGGAATCCAATTCTGATCATGATATGAAGTAACTGAGAGTGGGATGATGACTGGTGTCAACTCCAAGACTAACTAAACATAGACATGCTCTCCAAGAAATTTGGAGAAAACTCTAGTAGTCCAAAAACGCTTTTGAAAGCGTCACTGCAATCGATAAGTCAACAGAGCTCAGTGCTACAAATAGAAATCTTGAAATACTGAACCTGCATCCTGCAAGAAGTTTGGAGTTTTCCCTGACAAACCCAGAAACTTATGTGAAAACTTGGAAGCTGACCAAAAGCTCGCGAAACAATATTGCATATAACAGAGATACTACAGTCCTGCCTCCCCAGACTTGCATGCCCTTAAGCAATTGCCAATCTCAAACATCTAATCAATCCTGAATCATCGACATGATTCCAGAATTCCAAACCAACCTACGAGGTTTATAACTCCTTCTGCTTGATGTTCTTTGCAGCAACACCTCCAAGATGAAAACCTCCTTAACTCCTCCAGCGAACAAAGCAACAATTCTTTGCAAGTATAATCAGCAAAGCTCCTGAAAAATTGGCTTCCCATTACTATGATTCCTTTGCACCATTCTAATAGTTTCTAGAAAGAGGTTGTCATCCTTACTCAATTTTAAAATCTTGAACTCCAACATGGTAATCAAAACTGTATGGTGATTCGCTGTCAAACCACAAATGCACGTTGAAAGTAAGAATTGGTTAGTTGAAACAGTCATCTCTTCATCTAAACACATAAACTAACCTTTTCAATTGACTAAATGGTCTGAAATTGAATGAACTTGCAGCTGTTTCAAGCCTGAAATCAGCAGTTTATAACCTGATTTTCTCAAAATCAGTCAACTGAAAGAGGAACAACTACTGTAAACCTGAACACTTTCAGCAAAGATGAAAAATCTCGAAATTGCCTTCCTGAGAGTCACCAAATGAGCAATGCTCCAAATCTTGCTTAATATTTTTCTCCAATTCACTTTTAAGTTTACAATGAAATCATAAGTTGACTGTTTGCAAAGAAAATAGCAGCATCAATTCTAAAATTTTGATCCATAACATCCCATGGTATACTTCTCCCATCATCAAGAGGTCTTCCACAAAGATTAACCAGAAAAATTTTAAACAAAACTAGGTAAAGTCTCACGACAGGAAATTAAATGGGCTAGTTACTCAGCTATGGTATTTTCTCGCAAATACACTCAGCAAGTTTCTGATCTATACATATTAATATATTATATATACACTCTTTGAGTCTATACTACACTTACCAGACAAGGGATTCTATGAGCATTGAGCCCAAACCTTGGCACCTGACACCAAATAGACAACAGATTTACACAGTCCAAAACAATAAAGCCTTCAAAGAAAAGAATGACACGATGGAAATAGGCAGCTCATTTATCAAGACCTGATTGCTAGGCAGTTCAGCACATACGAGTACACTAGAAAGGGGATCCTAGGAATTGAACTCCAATTGTTGATGAAACAGTCCAACCTGACTCAAGGTTAATAGGAAAACAGCACCTCAAGTCTATACTGTTTGGAAACATCATGTGCACAAGCAGCGAAAGTAACTTCTTATGAAAATTTTAAAAAACATGAGGCCAATCATAAACTCAAGCCAAGACCCAATTGGGGGGAAAAACCCTCACTCAAAGGTACAAGTGGTGAGACTACTGGGTTTTTCCTTTTTGCAGACCATGCCAGATGGCACATAAAAGATAAAACCCATGTTGTTAAGGAATTTGGCGTGTGTGTGTTTTACGAGTCAAACTTGAGCCCAATCATGAACTCAGCGCAAAGCCCAATCAAGAATGACAAAACCTTTAACCATGGTACAAGACGTGAGACTATTGAGTTGCTCTATGTTTGCAAGTCTTGGCAGATGGTATATGGAACCTGCATTACAAAGGAATTTAGTGTTTGCAAGTCTTGGCAGATGGTATATGGAACCTGCATTACAAAGGAATTTGGTGTGCGCGCACACGGTAAAAATGAGTTTACAGAAACCAAACTCCAGGCCAATGATGAACAAAAGGCAACCTCGCTCAAAGGAGTTAAAAAGATAGCACATTAAGCCTATATTTATAGGAAGCTGTTGCACATTTGTGCATGTATTAGAAAGGACATGGTATGAATTAAACCAGGGGCCAAAAATTAACTTGAGCCAACATCCCATTATGTTAAGGAGCTTGGTCTGTTTGAAAAGTTGGAATAATTTCAACAGAACCACTGACGAACTCAAGCTTACACCGAAACCAGTTAGACAAACCCCCATGCTTACACGGGTTGGGTGAGTCCTGCGAATAAGTATAATCTTTGTGTTACAGGATCCTGGCCTTAGCAAGCCATGTATATCCCTTCATCATCGAGAATTTCATAATATCCGGAATTTGAAATGGGCGTTGTAGTGTGTATTAACATTTGACCTATTAGCCTCAAAAGCTCCAAATCGACATCTAAATGTGATAGAATAATTAAACGACGCGAAATACCGCATTTAATTATATTAAAGGACCAAAATAATCTACTAGACCATCCACAGATCATTGTTTGATGCAAGAAGTGGTTATCAGTTTTCAACTAAAAACAAACCTGGGTGCCCAAGAAGATAATTCTTTGCTTGAGAAACATCATGGTGGTATTCAGGTCCTCCAGTTTCGGCATCCATGATGGCCCAGTTGATATGCTGCCCGGTTCCGTTGATGCAGATAACGCTAGTGTTGAAAGACTTAGAGGAGCCCCGGTTGATTTGACATTCCCAAATCCATGCCTTGAATCAGAATGTAAAACTGAAGAATAAGAAGTACCAACGGAACAAAGTGATGGGATTGAATGCTTGTTTATATAGATGGTGGACGCATGAAGAGGCGAGCGGCTTGGATACAAAGACATTTTTAATGACGGTCCCCAGCACACTCCACTGCAGGCCGCCATTGTTAAGGAACAAAGAGCGGAATGAGCTAATAATACCAGGAGGATCTATCATTCATTGTTATCGCCCGTATTCGTTTTAAGGTGTAAAATTAATAGTGTAGATAGATAGATAAAATTTTAACATAGCTTATGGGACACCAAGGCACCTTAAGCCGACTTTAATAGCTCGGTTCTTTTCTTGTGCAAGTTGATGTTGAGCACCCTTAACTTCTCAATGTACTCCTTGCCAAATAGGTTATGTCAAGAGCTGTCAAATATAGTATCCGCAAATTTACCCCTGTTGTCCATGTATGCTTCACATTCTAAAATAAAGTGATGCCCGGTTTCCACTTTCCCAGAATTGCAAAACATGCAAATTCTCTCTTCCCAAGCCTCTTTTGGCCTTTTCCAACACCAAGTCTCACAACAGAGTTTATGAGAGTTAGTTTGCAGCTGAGCAATAAGAATTTTAGCTCTCCAAGAAATGTTGGGCCCTATGTAAGCTTTTTGGAGTGGATCACATGCGGGGTTGAACTCATTGATATAATATATTTTCTTCCTTCCAATCCCACTTCCCCAATTTATCTTGTAAAAATTTTCCATAACAAAGACCTTTATTTCTTTGTTATTTGTGGGGCACATATTGAATTGGATATTCTATTTACTCATCCACTTGATGTTTTGTTGCATCCACATCTTTTTTCGTTTGCACAATTTATTATTAAAGACAACGTTATGCCATCTATCTCCTTCCATCTTTTCGATTCTTTTTAGATAGCTTATGAGGCAAGCCATAGCAAGTGCCTTGATAGGGGCAGCCCCCATTTCACTTAGCATGATATCATATGGGACAATGCTTTTTATTTTAAATTTGTTTGTGATCAACCACTTGTGGATTCCCTCAATTTGCTTCCATTGTGATATTGAAGTGTTGTTGGCCCATAAAGAACAACCGGCAGCACAAGAAGACCAAACAAGGTTTGAGTAGTTTTCCAATCCCAAACCTTCACTTCACGACACCTGTTTTGAAGAGCATAAAATGTCTTACATCCACCTAATGTCATTTTATTTCTGCAGCCTTCCCAACTTAGATTTTTGTTGAAGTCAATGCTGAAATATTTATACTCCGCAACTTCCTCAAGAACACTACCACCAAAAATAAAACTCATGTTGATGTTGTCTTTTATTATTAGAAAAAAACCATGACTTTAGTCTTGGTGATATCTGTAATCACCCAAAAATGTCTAGCAAACCCATGGCCCCCTTTTCTCAAATATTTGGCCTTAATAAATCCTAAATCTAATACATTATCGCTAGACTCTAAATTATTGAGCATTTAATCAAACTTGCTTACATAATTTTAATCCTAACTCGTTGAATCAAATCATCAATCATCAAATCCTAAACTCAAAAGCATAAAACATTGGGATAAAATCAAAAAGTCCTAAGTTCCTTTTAAATCAAAAAGTGAACCCATTCACACATGGGTGTGCACTCAAAAATCAAATAAAACAAATAAAAGGGAGGAAAATACCAATTTTGTCTTATTCTCCTCATAAGTTGGCCAATCAAAGTCACTTTATCACCTCACATGGATTGAGAGGAATTGCATCTCCATCGTTGATCAATTTTTTTTGTCTCTTAATCTCAACCACTCATTCCTTGGAATCTCTTATAAAAGGGATAGTTCCCTTGCTCATTCATAACAAGGAGATTTGGAGTAGAGTTATAATGCTATTTTCATCTTAGAATTCATAGTGCATTCATAGTTTATTTACTCTTATGTCAATTTCTTGCCCCATTTCTTAGCTTAATGGCATTCTAGTTCTCGTCTCATAGCTTAATCTAGATGCATTGTTCTTCTCATTACTAGTTCAAGTTTTGCATCTTAGTTTCATTCATCATGGTTGCTATGCATTTCATTCGGTAGTCTATGCATTCTCATTTTCAAGTTTTCAAGAGCAAAGCATGCAAGTCTATGCATCTTGCTCCACATTGCATTGAATCTTCTTTTTCGGAGTAGTCAAATCACTGATTTCTCTATGTCTAATATGATGGACAAATATGAGAATCACACTCGCTTCAACTAGGAAGCAATAAGCCAATTTCTAAAGGTTTTTTTTACCATGCTTTGAATTCTATGATTTTACTAACCCTTTTCGATGTAATGGTTTATTGAAATGTTTGGTTGCAGATTCTAATCTCACATTTTACCACACACATTTTTGGCGCCTACTGTGGGGCAGAAAATTGCGTTTTGCTCCATTTTTACGATTTCTTGCATATTTTTTTGATGAAACTGTGCTTTTTGTCGTACTGTTCTCTGTCGTACAGAAAATTGCAAATTGGTACTTTGTCATATGAGGGTAGGTATATTGTCGTATGAACTTTTATAAACTATCTTTTGTCGTACCAGAGCATTAGATTTGTCATATGAGCTTTGGTGAGATTTTGTTTTGTCGTATGACAGCTATTGTATTGTCATACGGGATTTGATGTCAGTCTGTGTTTTGTACTTTATCGTTTCAAAAATAGCAAACATTTTTAGAGTTTCTCTTGAGCTAATTTTTGCTTTCTAATCTTTGGCATATCTTCGTTGGTCTTCTTGCTATCTATTTTTGCAGCCTAACTGGTTTTTGCAGAATGTTTTTGAGGAAGATCTGCTTGCCAAAGCTACATTTGCACACTATTTTGATATAACTACTAACGGTTTGTGCTTGGAGGACGCTTGTCAGAGAAAGTGTGAAATTACTAACGGTTGTGTTTGCAGGTTGCCTTGAAATCACGGCAACCAAATGATCGTGCTTGTTAGCATTTTCTTTTGATTCATAGGCACATAGATTAATTAGAAGGATCTTTTTGTTTGGTTTGAAGCAAGTGTTAGCGGAGTATGCTCTTTTTCCTTTGAGAAGATCAAAAACCTAGACTCACTTACGTTATACTAGGCAATTAAATCTTTGGGAAAGAACTTAAAGTGTGTCTTGTGTGTGTGGAGAAAACAATACTGGATAGGAGAGTATGCTCTTTTCCCCTTGAAGGAAAATCAGAAATCTAGACTCCTTTTTGTTGTCAATCCATTTAATTTTCAAGCTAAACCTTGAGAGGGCCTGCCAAGGGAGCAATCTCTTGGGAACGACCTAACTGGGGAACAAGGAGACCTGGCTACTTCCACCCCACTATAATCAAATGCTTCCTTCAATCCAAAGAGAGGGAAGACTTGGCTATTTCTATCTTCAATGCTTTCTCACTTGTAGGGCCTCGTTGCCCCAGTCTTGCTAAGCAAGAATTACATTTGATTGAGCGCTTGTAGGGCCATTTTTTGCCTCAATCTTGTTTACAAGACTACAAGAGAGATACATTCAACTTGTGTAGGGCCAAGAGGTCTCAATTTCACATGAGAGACTATACATTTTGGGTGCTTGTAGGGCTATATGCCTTAATTTCGCTTGCGAAACTACAAGGGATAGTCATGAACGGATGAACTTACTACACACCTTTTATATAGAGGCTACCCGATCTACCTCCGAAAGTATCATAATCTTTGTGCAAGGATCGATCCAAGTGGACTTTACCCGGATCACCCCAAGATTTTACACCCAACATATGTATTCCCAAGGACATTTTAAAGCATGAATGTGGCATGGGGGAGCTTATGTGATTCGAGCATTGATTCTCTTTCCAAAACCCAAAACGTGCCTAGTCCCGTCAAAACCAATATCACTTTGTGTGAGGCGAAGGAATATCAAGCATGGGAAAATATTGTGATACTAAGCCAAATTGACTATAGGGTAGAAGGTGTTTGGTTCTTCACACTTTGTGTTTGATGTGCGTGTACACCTTGAAACTTGACAATATCTCTCAAACATAAACACTTTGACAACAACAAATAGCAAACAAAAATAAAACATCAAGACTTTCACCTCAAATTTTAGGTGGAATTATCCAAAAAATTATTGTGCACAAGTGGCAAACTGTCCCAGAATCTTTTGTCGTTTCAGAATATTGCATTTTTTCCTATGGAAACACATCTAGCAGCAGAAACTCGTATGAAGACCCATGTATTTTCGTTTGAAGACCCATGTATTGTCGTATGAGACTTGAGTTGGAAACAATCCAGCATTGAAATCTTTGTCCCTTGGTCACATCTTTGTAACAACAACTATCATGCCTTGTCATGGTCTTTTCAACTTCCGAATCTGGTAAGATTATATTTGTCATTGTCCTTTGTCTTAGCTTTTCACAACTCTCTCAATCATATTGGCTCTTTATTCTTGGTTCTTTATCAACTTTGTCGCGAGTGTCATCTCAGCAGGTATTAAGACCTCAAACGCGTGATACCTTGCACAAGTTCAGCAACCAAACCAACCTTCTCTTCATCAAACAAATCTTTAAGCTTTGACAATTGACTTTGCACCTTGATCCTCTAGCAACGTTTGTCACAGATTGTCATACATGGTCCAAACAAGAAGTCAAAAGGTTGATCTCGATTCTAAGGGAAAATCTATAGACGACTTTGCTCAAGACTTACCTTCTTGTCAGAAACCCAAGACGAACCAGGAAATCTCACGCAAGGACACTCTAAATCCACAACCAACAGTACCATTGTTCAACTCCTCAAACTTGGCTACCCACAACACATCAACTATGTCGGCCTACGATTGGGGGTCTCAACATGAACATCAAAGTCAACATACTAGTGTTTCTTCTTCTATAGACGAACCCACTTCCGAAGAGATTAGGAAGTGCCAGCAAGACAAACATTTTCAAAGATGATGCAAGCGATCACGCAATTGGATAAGGATATGTATTTTATGCATCTTGCATCCACAGGTTTCAAACTTCCACCTGATTTCGACATTGAGGGACTCATACAACAAGAGGAAGAGTCACCCATCACTATTCTTAACCAACAATTGCAAGATATGAGATGCGAGTTAAGGGAACTTAAGAAGGCAAAAGAACAACCTCCTAGTAAATACTCATTGGAGTCCATATGCCCATTTCTATTTGCCAAGAACCTGCACATGCCACCTTTTCCTCCAAAGGTTGAAATCCCTAAATACGATAAATACAATGGGGAAGGTGATCCTTAAGATCATGTGAGGGAATTTTGTGCCCTTAGCATGGATTTTATGCATGAACGAATATATTTGATGTGACTATTCCCCTAAAGTCTTAGCGGCCACCCCCAGGAATGGTTCACAAAACTCACACTAGGTATACAAACGTTTGACGAACTGGTTCAAAAATTTATTCAACACTACTATTACAACATCCTACACATGGTCACTATGCTCAACCTTTGTAACACCAAGCAACATACAGGTGAGCCTTTTGTTTTCTCCAAAGATGGAGAAGGGTATTCGCAAGGTACCCTAGACAAATACCAGAGCCAGAAAAGATTGACATCTTCATCAATAATCTGGTTCCTGAAATGAACTACGTGACACAAATGCAAAAAAATACCTCCTTCAGTGACTTGGTTGATAGCGCCATGAGAATCGAAGATGTTCTTGTCAGAATAAGGGGACATTACTTTGAATAAGGACAACAAATCCAACAACAATAAGGACAAGAGCAAATACTGGAATAAGAACCGCAACGTGGTTAATGATGGTGTTGTTGATTCACTCGAAATCAAATCTAATGAACCAATATTCAACCTTACTAATAGCATACAGGGTGCCAGGCAAAGTTCAGTTGCTCCTAAAACTTCTAAAAGCACTAAAGATACGCAGAAGGACAAGGCACCATGGATCCCTCGACCTAAACAAATTTTCACTCCTCTTGGAGAACCCTTGGAAGACACGCTAAAAACATTGGTTTCCAATAAAATCATTACGATTCCTAATTCAAAACCATGGGAACCCGAGGTAAAACCTGGATGGTGGAATGACGACCACTACTGTGAATTTCATAAAAATAAATGGCACTTGACGAATGACTGTATGAAATTGAAACATGTGATACAAGATCTAATTGATAACAAAACCATCACGGTCGGTACTCATGGATCAAATGATGATCACAAAGCCTTCAAGCAACCTTTTCCATCTTATGAGAAGGGCGAATCATCACAAACTGCAGGAGCCGCTATAAATCATACATGTATCAACACTGACAATGTGATCCACATGCTTGAACCCTCTGACAGATCTGTCAATGTTATCGTTATCAAAGATAAGGAACCTGATTCTGCTAATGCGGTTACTAGAGGTCAAGCCAAAGTCACCCTTAAGGGAGTGGCGTCCATATCTAAACAAAAAATGGTACCATTAGACAAATCGTCGTCATCTAAACAAGTCTCTACAAGCTACAATTTGATTGATCAATTGCAACGAACTCCTGCTCATATTTCTATATAAGAATTGTTGAAACTGTCACCCTCACACAAGGAAGTCCTTAAAACTGCACTTATTGAAACCAATGTTCCTAAAGAGCTTGATATCAGTCAATTTCAGACCATGGTTAATCATCTAATTTCCCCTCACTATCTGTCTTTCTCAGAGGAAGATGACAAAGCTCCTAGTCACCCACATAATCAGCCTTTGCACATAGAGGTTCTGATTCACAAACATTGGGGCAGGCGTATTTTGATAGATGGAGGCGCTGGGTTAAATATTTGTACCCTCAAGCTAGTTACGTCATTGGGATTTTCTGAGCATACTATTGATCCTTGAAGAAAAAATACTATTAAAGCATGTGACGAGAAAGAGTGATCATCCAAAGGACTTATAGTGCTCCCGATCAAGGTAGGTCCTATTGAAAGAAATGTCACATGCCAAGTACTTGATCTGCCTCTTGCATACAATATACTACTAGGGAGACCCTGGATCCATGATATGCAGGCGGTCCCCTCCACATATCACCAATGCATGAAATTTCCCTATAATGGAGTAGAAGTGACTATTCCAGCTGATAGCACTTACTCCTGTAACACCTTGAAAGAAGCTGATATCATGGTTCCACACAATAAGGAGGCATTACAAAATTATGAAGCGGCTCAAAAGGCACTTATGCAAATCCTCGAGGCAAAACTTAAAATTCACAACACAATCATGGGGGAATATCTACTGACTTATCTCCCTACCTCTTCCAGATCTTATGGCATGCCATCCTCATCTTTCCCACCTTCGAATGGAAAACAAGTAGAAATACATGAGGGAACCGGAATGGTGAAGGCACAGGTATCCCTTTCATAGGAAAATGAAGAAAAGGTTGTTCTTGCCTGGTTATATAAAGACGAAGAGCAAACTAACGAAGTGGCACATGTGTAGATCTGCCTAGATAAATATGGGAAAGGATATCAGATGATGAGACAAATGGGATATGTAGGGAAATGACCCTTGGGTAAGGATAAAGGCCTTGTGGAACATCTCCATGCTGAATTTTGGGATCCCGCAGATAAAACTAGTGTAGGGTACCATGAGAGCAAAGCCCATTCTCCTCCTAAAAATAGTCATCCTAACAGCACTCACACGGATATCTACAATACAAACACTGATAGCAGAGATGAAATCATCCCTCTCCCCTTTGAGTAGTTGATGAGTGTCGCCACTGACAATCTAGCATACCAAGGAGAACCATATGTCCCCTCGTTCTATAGAGCTTCCTTTGAACCAAACGGGTCCAACACTACAAGTACTACAAAAGTACCAGCCCAAGGATCAGAAGATAGACACCCTAACTGGGGCAACTTGTCTTCACCTCCCATGTCCTTGACTTAACACACTTTTCAAACGACGGAGTGTATGTTGTTGAGGAGGTCTCTCCTCGTGCCTCTAAAAAATTAGAAGATAATTCCACTCAACATGGCGAGGACCAGCAAATCAAAGAAAATAATTACCTAAGTGTCCCCAGGACTCTCTCTCATTTTTTGGAAGACAGAGATCGAGCTCCTATTCAATTTGATTATGGTCCAGGCAATACCCTATCATAGCAGCATCCTAACCAGGGGCAAACTGTGGCTCTTGCGCATGTGTTAGATTTACCCCATTCAATTGAAACATACTCTAATGAGTATGAATGGGACTCCTTTTTTGATGCTACAATGGATATTGAAGTGGATGTGGCTCACAAGTTCGCATCATACATTCTACATGAAGACAATGTTCACACCAATGAACCGCTAAGTGAACACCCTGAGCCAGAACCCATTCTCATTCCCAACGATGACTCTGAAGAAGAAGACAGGTCGCCTCTTCCACGCAACACAAACTGGAATGTCAGGAGAGAGCCCGAGAATGCTCTTGCATCAACTAGTCAGGATTGGGATCTTGATAGGCACTCTAGCCATGCTGACCAGCAATAGAAATGATCATATCGCCACTAGCTACAACCATGATTTTAATAATGGACGATGGGCACAATGGGAGCATGAAATAGAAGAAAGTGATGACACTTGGGATCTCAGATATCTTCAAGAATTGGACATGGCTCCCCCACTATGTGTTCTATCTAGGAGAATTTAGGTTATACCAATAAGTGTATTTTTAGAATGTATGGCCACTCGGGAAACAAGAGAAGACACCAACGCTAGGTCAAACAGATCGAATCCTTGGAATACCAATAACAACTCCACTAGACACACTAGGACGTCGAATCACAGTATAGGCAACTCTTTAGAGAGTGCTATCATTGATCTCCTCTGACCCGTTGAAGACCATGATTTGGATAACTCGGTGCTATCCTTGGAACCTGTTGAGTCCTTACCTCTTATCCATCCTGAACTAATTGACTGGAACCATGATGCATCCCTAGACCTCATTTCTGCTCCTAACGACTACACTTTGGCCTGCTACCTAAATGCTATTGAACCTCTCGCCTCTTCCACTAGTGCAACGAGCGTAAGCATGACAGAGGGGGACATCAAGTTCCTCGGCCTAAAAAGAAAAAATAAAAATAAAAAAAGGACTGATGGTGAAAACCACTTTGTGGCAGTGTTAGATCCAAAAATAGTAAAAACAAAATGCATATCCGACGGTGAAAACCTTTCTAAGGCACCCGATGATGGGGAACTTGATCTCCTCCCTAATCATCTTCAAGAAAGATCTTTAATGTTGATAGAATCGAAACAAGCAGTGAATCTGGGAACAACACAAGCTCCTCAGCTCATCTACCTAGCACAATCCTTGTCTGAACAAGAAAAGCAAGAATTCATCCAACTCTTCACAAAAAAGAAAATCAACTTTGCTTGGTCTTATTCATATATGTCAGGGTTAGACACAGATCTGATTATGCACCATTTATCAATTGCTCCAGGAGTCAAACCAGTCAAACAAAAGCTGCAAAAGATTCATCCTCATGTGGCATTATTAGTCAAAGCTGAATTGGAAAAACTGCTAAAATCTTAATTCATTCGTGCTATAGCCTACGCAGATTGGATTTCTAACACCGTCCTAGTGACTAAACATGACAAGTCAATTCAAGTTTGCACATACTTTAGAGATCTAAACAAGGCTTATCCCAAGGATGACTTCCCATTGCCTAACATTAATATGAATGTAGATCTCACGGCTGGTTATGAGATGTACTCGTTATTGGATGGTTTTTCCGGCTATAATCATATATGAATAGCCCCCGAAGATCAAGAGAAAACTGCCTTTACCTATGCATGGGGCACGTTTTGTTGGAATGTCATGCCTTTTGGTCTCAAAAATATCGGGGCAACCTATCAGCAAGCTATGAACACCATATTCCATGATATGACGCATAAAAATATGGAGGATTATGTAGATGACACTTTGGCTAAATCAGCAAGAAGAGCTATTCGCCTGAAAGACTTAGAAAAGATTCTGGACAGAATGGAACAATTTAAGCTTAGACTGAACCCTAAGAACACTAGTACAAAAACAACAATATATGACTAAATAAACTATCAAAAATTGTAGATAAATGACCAAATTTGGTCACGTGATCACTGGTAGTTTATTGCCAGTCATTTATCCCATGACCAAATTTATGACTAAACTATTTTAGTCATTTATTTGGTCATATATTTAGTCGTATATTTGGTCATTAATTTGGTCATATATTTATTCATTTATTTAGTCGTATATTTGGTCATTTATTTAGTCATTTATTTAGTCGTATATTTGGTCGTATATTGAGTCGTTAATTTGGTCATATATTTGGTCGTATATTGAGTCATTAATTTGGTCATTTATTTGGTTGTATATTTGGTTGTATATTTGGTCATATATTTAATTGTTTATTTAGTCATTTATTTGGTCATATATTTTGTCATTTATTTGGTCGTATATTTGGTCATTTATTTGGTCGTATATTTGATTATTTATTTGGTCATTTATATAGTCGTTTATTTGGTCATTTATTTGGTCGTGAAATGAACAATATTTTAAATACCATAAATTTTATTATGTAAAAAAAATATCATATTAAACTTGAATTATAAAGCATAATAGAAAATAAAAAAATATTACACATGAACAAACTGTTAAAGTAATAGTACATTTGTCTTTATAATTAAATCACTTCGATTTAATTATTAAAGTTCACTATTATTCTATTCACTTAAGCTTGTCATTTGTAGGTGCATAATAATTAATATGTTTATTAATTATTAATGCACAAACCTAGATTTTTCCGGCTTTAGGGTTTCTTACCTTATATGCCGCCTTTGTATCATTATTGTACACAACCTTTTTGAATACATCTTTTTGCTTTGCTATTTTTTAGCACAGAAGGGTTTCTTGTCTTTTGCTTCCTTGCTTCGTTCTTGTAACAGGTCTTCTTGCATGCAGCTGCTCTTGGGATTCGGTACTGTTTTTATCAGTTCCTACATGGTATCAGAGCCTTGCTACTGCGGCTTGTTCAAAAACTGTTGAAGCAAGCTCTTTGCGGTACGAGGGTTTGAAGCTTTCAATTTTTTTTTATATTTTTTATTGGATCTGGGGGGTCTCTATTTTTTGGTGCACTTTGGACCAAAACCGACCTCACGGTTGCATCCAAAAGGCCCCAAAACCCTAAAATCTATATAAAAATAACCTATTTGGCCTCTAGAGCCTCTGGCAAATTTTTTTACTCTCCAAGGGTCGTACGAGTACAAAAATAAAATAATAAAATAAAATAATAAAATAATTTTTATTATTTTTTGGGGCGCGCCACCCCGACGCCACCAGCACCTGGCCCGCGCCTGGCCTCCTGCCAGTGCGCCACCCTCCGGCCCGCTCCGCTCCACTCTGGTTGCCGCGCAACCCAGCGTCGCCTGCGCTCCGCTCCACTCCGATCGCCGTGCAACCCAGCGTCGCCTACGCTCTGCTCCACTCTGGTCACCGCACAATCGAGCGCTGCATGCGCTTCGCTCCAGCCTCTGTGCTGCCGCCCGGGAGCGGCTCGCCACCGGCCAACCTCCGACCTGCCACCGGTCTACCTCAGCCCGCCTACGTTAGCCAGTACAGTGCTGACATCAGCCACCGAAAAATATTTTCTGGCAAAAATCTCAAATTTTTCGACGATTGGAAAATATTTTCCGGCGAACCCCTGACGGCCGTCAAATTTTTGCTCGAAAGTTGTGACGATCATTTGGACGTCAAATTTTTTCCAATGACTGTGTTTTTCCAGCAAGCTCTCTTTTCAGGATACCTGTCAGTTTTTTGCTCATAACTTGAGCATACGGACTCCAAATTGCAAGTGTCATATATCGTTGGAAAGCTCTTTTTGAGCTAGTTCCAACCATGGAGGTTTCATCTTCGCACTTGGCTATATGAGCACCCAATTTTGGTGTCAAAGTTGAGGCTTTATTTTCCTCCTTCTCTGCATTTGGACCTCAGGTTTTTCACTTGTTCTTTGTATTTTTTGCTTCATTTTGTGGTGTACGGAAGTTAGTTTGATAGTTTGTGGGGGGGCATATTTCTTTCTGCATTTTCAATTCAGAGAGACCCTTCTTCTTCCATCTTATTCTCTCAATGTCGGACACATCCATTGTCATTCTGACTCCACATAACTACCACACATGAAAGCCACAAATGACCAGAATCCTCATGTCATGAGGTTTATGGTCCTGCCTGGATGCAATTCAGCCAGTTCTACAAAGGCCTTATGAGGCTCTTATGCATAGAAATAGGATGGATGAGGCAATAGGCCTCATTGCCATGAACATTTCAGATGGGTTATTGTTCCACCTGGATGGTCTGACCACACTCAGGGATATGTGGGACAAGTTTTCCACCTTGTTTGGCATAATGAATCAGTTTAGGGTTCTGTAGATAGATGCAGAGTTCACCTCCTTGGTACCTGAATCATTCACCAGTATTGAGGACTTTCTGATGAAGTTCAAGTCTCTTCGATCTATTTTATAGGTTGCTGGAAAGATGAAGTTAGATGATGAGTGTATCTTTCTGATACTCTCAAAGCTTCATGGCCCTTATCAGATTTTCACTTCTATGTTCTACTCCACTATGGATGCACTTAATGTTATGCCCTCTTTTGAGACCTTTTGTGACAGGTTAACTCATGAGCAGTCCAAGCTCAGTTAGATGGATTCTCTTACACGTTCACAATCACAGGCATTGCTTGCCAAGTCATCTCAGGATACACAAAAGACAAAGTCGAAGCAGATGTCTGATTCCTCTTCTCAGCATTCTACTGGCCCACCATCTTCTAAGAAGGAGAAATAGAAGACTAAGGACCCTACATGTTCCAATTGTCATAAGGGACCTCATGATGAGTCACATAATTTTTAGAAGAGATTTGATGGCTATGAGAAAAAAAATGCAGATTTGCAAGCTCTCCTTCAGAAGAGCACTATTTCCTCTCCATCCTCTTACACCTCACAGGGGTCTATTTTTCAGTCTTCTGCCTCATCTTCGACATCTGGACAGGATTTTGGACAGGGTCATGCATTACAAGCTTCCGTTGCATCCCCTTCCCAGGTCCCTTGGATACTAGATTTCGGTGCTTCTCACCATATGGCATCTTCTCCGGAGATCTTCTCTTCTATTGAGGCTTCTCTTATTCCCCATATTCTCATGGAGAATAACATTGTTATGCCAGTCTGCAGGAAAGGTTATGTACGCATTCAGGATGGCACATTCAATGATGTATTGTATGTTCCATCTCTATCTGCAAACCTTCTCTTGATTTACCAGATTACACACAGTGGATTAGGGAAGACAGTTGAGTTCACGCTAGATTCAGTCTTCATTTGGGATAGTGTGATAGGTGACATTGTTGCTACAGGGATAGTTGATCATTACACCCATCTCTACACCTTTTCTCACTTTGGTCCACCATCTCCATCATCGGAGCACAGCTCTCCTCTTCCACGAGAGCATCGTGTGGTGCAGTCAGGTCACTTGAACCTCTGTGTTGTTCCTGATATCACTGTTGTGACTGCCACACCACATCTTGTTGAGGTTCTTTCTCTTCAGCAAGACTCTTCTTTAGCACTGCCAGACCCTCTATCTCCATTCATCGAGCCACCAGGTGCAGTTGTTGAGGATTCTACAGAGGACACTCATCTCCTCTCTTATGATAGTGTCAGCACACCTGTCATACCACTTGCATTGGGGATTCCATTTCAGGATCCTCATGTCTACTCCTTTGAGCATCAGCTCGGCCTTCCAGTGCCACCTCTTCTTTCAAGATTACCTCTTCAGTTCTCACTTTATTTCACTCCTTTGCATTGGAGTCACAGTGGTTTGTTCATTGACCCAGGGGTTCTTTCATTCTGGGGGGGCTTTGGAGCCTTGACCCTCTCTCACGGGGGGGTTGGCAGCATGCATCGTACTCATGGCTTTGAGAGAGTCTCTTGAAGTCATTCTTTGTCTTTTGCTTGCTTTTATATCTCTTTTTGGAGAGGAGTTTTTCCCACTGGGTTTTCTCCTTTGTCTCCGGTTTATAGAGATTTTGTTGTAGTTGGGTACTTGATCAGGCCTTGTTGCTGGGACCCACTTTTCCTGCTTTCATAGCTGTGCTAGGTTAGTTACCTCCTGAGCTTCGCTTAAGGGGTGGTGTTAGAGTAATAGTACATTTGTCTTTATAATTAAATCACTTCGATTTAATTATTAAAGTTCACTATTATTCTATTCACTTAAGCTTGTCATTTGTAGGTGCATAATAATTAATATGTTTATTAATTATTAATGCACAAACCTAGCTTTTTCTGGCTTTAGGGTTTCTTACTTTATATGTCGCCTTTGTATCATTATTGTACACAACCTTTTTGAATACAGCTTTTTGCTCTGCCATTTTTTAGCACAGAAGGGTTTCTTGTCTTTTGCTTCTTTACTTCGTTCTTGTAACAGGTCTTCTTGCATGCAGCTGCTCTTGGGATTCGGTACTATTTTTATCAGTTCCTACACAAACTACAACCAAGTAAAGTTAAAAGATTGATTCAACATCATGATAGATAAAGATAATTAATTCATCTCAAAAATTAATGCAAATATACAAATTAAAACAAAAACATTTGTCATTCAATGTATGCAGGGTGCCAAAATATATAAGTAAGTTGTCAAAGTTATCTAAGAGTATATATGTAAATATAATCAAAAATATCAAAGTTGTCTCAAATATAAAGCATTGAGCCAAGATGTCTAACAACTAGAACATGATAAACATGTTGATCAACTATGTCATTTTTTTAAAATACTTTAGTGGTCACCGTGTGAAGGTTCCCTCTTTCTCTTTTAGATGAACAACTCCATATATTTTATCTTCATAAGTAAGGGGTACGTTACTTGTGACTCTTATAATGTTTACATTTGCATCTCTTGTTTCTTTCAAGTTGATTCCATGTACAATAGATAGGGAGCGATGATGTGGACAGAAGTCTTGTTGCTGCTACAGAACCAGCTTGGCTCTATTATGAGATCTTTCTCCTAGATCTCTTAGGGTGTTCACAACCCTAAACTGAGGTAAGTCACTCTCAACTTTACCTCCCATTCAAGACTTAGTCCCCCATTGAAATGCTTTTCATCTTCTTCTTGTTGAACCTACACAAATAGATTCATTCTACTTGGTTATTCAATGTTTTTTGAACATTGCTTTCATTCTCTTCCCTAACCAAACAATTACCAAGCTCGCCTAGGGTAAGATCTCCAGACTCTTTTGTTGTTGCTTCTCCTACAAAAAACAAAAATAAAACTATGTACAAGGGCTCCTCTCGAGTTCCATCCCAACACAAGATTCTCACCATGGATTCAGGAATCTCGAGGGGCCATTACTGTTTACAACCCATAATGGGTGAAGAACTAATAACTTGCAAAACAAAAAATAAGGTAACTAATCTACTTGCATGCAAAAGGAACCACAAAGAGACTTGATATCTACTAAACACACAATCTGCAACTTCTCATTACTGGAAACAAAACAAAACACTACAGTAATCTGCAAATCTCTAACTTTCCTGTAGCTTCTCTTCTTCTACAATATCTCCCTTCTAAATCTCTAAAAGGAAGGCTTTTGATGTTATTAGTAACCATCCTCGCATAGGAAACAACCCTAATGGTCCACTCATTCACAAGAATCTCTTCAAGAACCGTTACACTAACCATACTGTCCATAAAAGACAAGATCCTCTTTTCACAGGCCGTTACGACTAAATATTGCCGAGCACCAGTAAAGCAAGCCGAGCTCCAGTGTTGGCTGAGCTGCTAGGCACCAATGTAGGCCAATTTGCTAGGCACAAGTGTAGGCCGAGCTACTAGGCACTAGTGTAGGCTGAGTGCCAGTGATACCAAGAAGCTTATCCAAGGTTCCTGATGCCTTGGTTGGATTTCCAGAGGCTTACTAACTACCTCATACACACACACAACTAAAGGAAACCAACTAAGCAACCTATCTAGACATGGATTGACCTATTCATATCCATCTTAGGGAAATAAAACAAATGACCTTTAAGATCCACACACACTCTCCTGACTTGGCTAGAGTCAGTACATGCCAGAAATAAGGAGCTAGGGGTTTGAGTTAGGTGTGCTCCTACACCATACTCCCTCAGACAAAATAAAGGTTAATCCATCCTTGGATTGAGCATGTTTGGATCAATGCCCAACCTCTTGAAGTTTGTTTCTCTGATCCAAGTAGCATCAACATCTTCTTTGCCATGCCATTTGACAAGGTGCTCCATATAGTCTCTGCTAGACCCTTGAGTCTAGTATCTTTTTAGCTGTCATAGATGGAGTAGGGGTTAATTTCAGATCTTTTATCTCTGGAAGGTTCTGATCAGCATCTTGAATTGGTCCTTTGTATGCTATCAAATCTGCAATGTTGAAAACTGGTGACAACCCAATGTCTTCAAGAAGCTCCACCTAGTATGCATTGTTTTCATACTTTGCAAGTATCTTACATGGACCTAGCCTCTTCATCTGTAGCTTGTGAGGAACACCTTTTTGCAGCCTATGTTTGTTCAAGTATACCATCACAAAGTCTCCAATCTAAAACTGAACATCCCTCTTTGTTGCATCCACTGTTTGCTTTACCTTTTCAGCATTCTCAATCAAGTTCTTTCTCACACTTTCATGTACTTCCCTCGTTGAATGAGAAAATTCCTTAGAATATACACTACCATGCATTCCTTCCTTCAATTCTTTAAGCTCAAAAATCCATCTTGGGTGAAATCCATAAACAATTTCAAAAGGACTCTTACCAGTTGATCTGTTTATTGTATCATTGTATGCATATTTAGCTTGTCCAATGAGTTGGTCCCATGCTTGACCATACTCCTTTGTGATTAATCTCAGCAAGTTACCAAGACTCATATTGACTACCTCTGTTTGGCCATCTGTCTGTGGATGGTAGGCAGATCCAAAAGACAAGTTAGTGCCAAGCTTTCGCCATAAGGTCTTCCAAAAATGGCTCATGAATTTGGTATCCCTGTCTAAAACAATGCTGAGTGGGAGTCCGTGGATCCTCACCACTCCATTGAAAAACAATTGAGCAATGTTACAAGCATCATGAATGGTCTTACAAGGTATAAAATGTGTCATCTTACTAAATCTATCCACAACATAAATATTGTCATATCCCTGTCTTGTTCTTGGCAAACCAACTACAAAATCTATGCTTATGCATTCCCATGGTCTGGTTGGGATTGGAAGTGGATGATAAAGACCTGCATTAGAAGATGTGCCCTTTGCTTTTTGACACACTACACAACTCTCAACATACTGTCTAACATCTATATTCATTCTAGGCCAAAAATAGAACCTAGTGACTAACTCTTGAGTCTTACTGACTCCAAGTCCAAAATGACCACTAAGTGCTCCATTATGTTTTTCTTGGATCAAATTCTCTCTCATAGACCCTTTAGGAACACAAAGCTGACCTCTTTAAACAATAAATCATCCTGCAAGGTATATTCAAAAAACTCACCATGAAAGTTGTTTTTAAACTCCTTGCATACCTTGTAGATTTGGGCAAAATTTTCATCTTCAGCATATAGGTCTTTGAAGCTATCAATACCTATGATTTGTAGCTGAACTTCTTGGACTATGAGCAACCTTCTTCTCAATGCATTAGCAACCTTATTTTGTACTCTCTTTTTATGCTTGATATTGAAAGTGTAGGCTTGTAGATACTCCACCCACTTCATGTGTTTACTGCTGAGTTTGTCTTGAGAGTTAAGGAAGCTGAGAGCTTGGTTATCAGTATATACTATGGACTCCTTTGGCAGCAAGTAGTGCCTCCACTTCTTGAGTGCTTGGACTAGAGCATACAGCTCCAAGTCATAAGAAGAGTACTTCTTTGCATCATTTAGCTTCTCACTATGGAAAGCTATCGGTATTTCTTCTTGGCTTATGACAGCCCCAATGGCCACATTACCTGCATCACATGCTACTATAAAAATCTTATCAAAGCTTGGAAGAACTAGAGTAGGTAACTCTGCTATCTTCTCCTTGAATGTTTCAAACCCTTTGTCTGCTTGTGGTGTCCATTGAAACTTTATCTTCATCCCACCTCTAATGGTGTCTAACATAGGTGCACAAATCCCACTGAAATGTCTAATGAACTTTGTATAATACTGAGCTAAACCATGAAAACTTCTCACCTCAGTTGCAGCCTTGGGAGTAGGCCAACTTAGAATGGCATCCACCTTTTCTTGGTCTATTTTGAGGTTACCTTATGACAAAACAAGACCGAAATATACAAGCTCCTGCTTCATGAAGTCACACTTCTCCAAATTGATCATTAGCTTTTCATCATGCAATTTCTTGAAAACAATTTTCAAATGCCTAATATGCTCCTCCTTAGTTCTGCTGAAAACTAAAATGTCATCTAGGTAAACAACAACAAACTCACCAATGCATTCTACGAATACCTCATTCATAAGTCTCATAAAAGTTGAGGGAGCATTAGACAAACCAAATGGCATTACAAGACATTCATACAAACCTTCTATAGTTTTGAAATTTGTCTTCCATTCATCTCCTTCATTAATTCTGATATGGCGGTAGCCGCTCTTAAGGTCAATCTTACTGAAGTACTTTGCCTCCCCTAAACAATCCATTAGGTCTTCAATCCTGGGTATTGGGAACCTATACCTAATGGTGATTCTATTAATGTCTCTAGAAACAGTACAAAATCTCCAAGTTCGTCCTTTCTTAGGTGCTAAAATAGTAGGGATTGCACATGGGCTTGTGCTTTTTCTAATTAGGCCTTGGTCTAATAACTCTCTGGTTTGCTTGGCTATCTCCTCATTTTGTTGAGTGGTCATCTTATAGGCAGCTTTGTTGGGTAAGGTAGCTCCTGGAATAAAATCAATCTTGGCACTAACAAGTCTCTTAGGAGGTAGGGGAGTGGGTTGGCCATCATTCACAATATCTCTATACTCTAAGTATTTTTTTTACCTCGTTCGGTATTTCTGATTTCTTGACATCAGCTTCATCTTTTGACTTTAATACTAAAGCAAATCCAACTCCTTCTCCTTCTCCTAGAGTATTCAAGAATTTATTCTCACCAACCATGAGCACACTTGGACTTGTTGTCTTCATCTCTCCTTCTATTAGTGACTGAATTTTGAAAGTCACTCCATCTTTCTTGAATGAGTATGCATTCTTGGTTCCATCATGCATGGCTTCCCTATCAAATTGCCATGGCCTTCCAAGTAAAAGATGGCATGCATCCATGGGAAGAATGTCACATAGAACTCTGCCTTTATACTTGCCAATGGTGAACTCTACCCATGCTTGTTCTCCTACAAACACATGTTGTCCTTTGTTAAGCCATGTAACCTTGTATGGGTGATCATGTGGAATCCTTTTCAAATTTAACTTGGTGGCTACCTCTTCACTAATGATATTATTAGTTGAGCCTGAATCAATAATGGCTTGACACACCTTCCTTGTGACCTTGCACTTCACTCTAAAGAGTGCTCTCCTTTGGCTTGGTTCTTCTTTGCTTGGCTCTCTGATTAAGGTCCTCTTTATCATGAGGTTCTCACCTTCCTCTGATTCTAATGGTACCTCAGATGGCTTGTTGCTGCAACTTAATTCTTCTTGGACATAGTTAACTCTCTTTCCATCTCCTTGAGAAGTAGAACCTTTTTCAGGACACCTATAGGCAAGATGCTCTAGCTGATTGCAGTGACAACACTTCATGGTGGCAAAGTAGGATGCTCCTCTTCCTTGATTGTTGCTGCTCCTTCCTCTCCAACTAGTGTTAGAGCCTCTACTTTTGTTGAAACCTCCCTTATTTGAGTTTCCTTCCTTATTTTCACTGAGCTTGTTCTCACTTTTCTGCCTTGAATCTGATCCTCTTCCACCACAGCCTCCTTGTCCTCTTCCTTCTCTACCTCTTCCTCTTCCTATGAAGTTTGATTCTGATTTCTTTTTGTTCTTCTCTTCCACTTTCAATGCAAGTTGGAAACACTTATGGACAGTTGTAGGAGTTCATAAACTGATTTCCTCTTGGATATTCCATTTTAGGCCTCCAAGATACCTAGCCACCTTGATATTCTCATCCTCTTGGACTCTTGACCTCAAGCACAACTTCTGGAATTCTTCAGTATACGTAGCCACATCTAGATCTTTTTGTTTCAAACTTTGCCTCTTCTTGTGTAACTGGATTTCATAATCCTCAGGTAGGTATTGTTCCTTTACCTTGTTTAACATGGCCTTCCAATTTGAGATTGGATGCTTACCCATCTTTTCCATCTCTTCTTGGAGGTATTTCCACCATGTTAATGTTGATCCTCTTAACCTTGACTTTGCAACTTTTACCTTTTGTGCTTCAGTTATGCCCTCACATTCAAAATGATTCTCAATACCTTCTATCCACTCCACAACTAGTTCACTATCCATTTTTCCATTAAATAATGGAATTCCTTCAAGACTTTTGCCTCCTAGGGCTCTAAGAGCTTTTAGAAATGGCTCCTCATTCATGGGAGGGCCTGGTTCAGGTATCAAGTCTTCTTCATCAACTTTATGCTTCCCTTTGCTACTGCTTACTTCATCTCCATCTTTGCTTTTAGTTGCATCTGCAAATTCTTGAAGTTTTACCTTCATCTCATCCAAGGCTTCTTCAAGGAGTCTACTCCTTTCCCTTTAATCCTCTATAACTCTCTTCTGCTCATCTAATTCCTTTGCAAGCTCTTCATTGGTGACCATCTTGTTTTCACCTACTGATATTGCTGGCTGAAACATCTACCGCAAGCCCAATCAATTTAGGCTTTGATACCAATCTGATGTGGATAGAAGTCTTGTTGCTGCTACAGAACTAGCTTGGCTCTGTTATGAGATCTTTCTCCTAGATCTCTTAGGGTGGTCACAACCCTAAACTGAGGTAAGTCACTCTCAACTTTACCTCCCATTCAAGACTCAGTCCCCCATCAATATGCTTTTCATCTTCTTCTTGTTGAACCTACACAAATAGATTCATTCTACTTGCTTATTCATTGTTTTATGAACATTGCTTTCATTCTCTTCCCTAGTCAGATTATTACCAAGCTCGCCTAGGGTAAGATCTCCAGACTCTTTGTTGTTGCTTCTCCTACAGAAAATAAAAATGAAACCATGTACAATGGCTCCTCTCGAGTTTCATCCCAACACATGATTCTCACCATGGATTCAGGAATCTCGAGGGGCCATTACTATTTACAACCCAGAACGAGTGAAGAGCTAATAACTTGCAAAATAGAAAATAAGGTAACTAATCTACTTGCATGCAAAAGGAACCACAAAGAGACTTGATATCTACTAAACACACAATCTGCAACTTCTCATTACTGGAAACAAAACAAAATAGTACGGTAATCTACAAATCTCTAACTTTCTTGTAGCTTCTCTTCTTCTACAATCTCTCCCTTCTAGATATCTAAAAGGAAGGATTTTGATTTTATTAGTAACCATCCTCGCATAGGAAACAACCCTAACGATCCACTCATTCGCAAGAATCTCTTCAGCAACCGTTACACTAACCATACTGTCCATAAAAGACAAGATCCACTTTTCACGGGCCTTTATGACTGAATATTGCCGAGCAACAGTAAAGCAAGCCGAGCTCCAGTGTTGGCCGAGCTGCTAGGCACCAATGTAGGTCGAGCTGCTAGGCACAAATGTAGGTTGAGCTGCTAGGCAGTGTAGGTCGAGCTACTAGGCAATGTAGGCTGAGCTGCTAGGCAAAGTAGGCTGAGCTACTAGGCACCAGTGTAGGCCGAGTGCCAGTGATACCAAGAAGCTTTTCCAAGGTTCCTGATGCCTTGGTTGGATTTCTAGAGGCTTACTAACTACCTCACACACACACACAACTAAAGGAAACCAACTAAGCAACCTATCTAGACATGGATTGACCTAGTCATATCCATCTTAGGGAAATAAAACAAATGACCTTCTAAGGTCCACACACACTCTC
>MU223634.1:729567-739814 GCA_018584345.1 Thuja plicata | reverse complement strand
AAGTCTTCACAAGATGAAATAGTATCAAAAGCACCAAAAAGAGTTTCTATAATAGCATAAGCTATATTTTTCTCAGTATGCATAAAGTCAACAGTATGCCTGATGGCTATATCCTTAAAGTATGGCAACTTATACAATATGCACAACCATTTTACACCGCTTTCATTACACGGATCATATCTACTTCCAACAATCCCATTATTTTCAATAAATGACATTCTTTTTTGTCCATTCTCAACAATGTAATCACTTGTTATTAGCAACGACACTTCACAGTTCTCTTCTTGACCATTGAAATGTGTTTTTTTGTCGATGCTATGGATGATCCATTTTAAGGTAAGTACGATGTACACAATAAATACACTTATGCAAACTTCTTGAGTGCCTCACAAAATCCTTAAAGTTGCAAGCAAGACATCTATGGTATCCATGAACAGACAAACCAGACAATGTGCCATATGCAGGAAGATCATGAATTGTAAACAATAAGGAAGATTTTAAAGTAAATTTGATTGAATGACCATCCCTTAAAGACTGAACTGCTTCAATTCCATTTCACAATTCCATTAGCTCATCATATAATGGCTCTAGATAAGCATCTATTGTATCTGAAGTCACACTTTTCTTTCCTGGTATAATCAATGATAACATTAAGAAAAATGGTTTAGTTGCTAACCATGGAGGCAAGTTATAATTTATTAGAAACATTGGCCAAGTTGACCATTTAGTACTCTGATCTGAGAATGGGTTCACCCCATCTAGAGCCAAACCCAACCTTATATTACGAGGATCTTGAGAAAAATTAGGCTACTTTTTATCAAATTCCATCCATGTCTTAGATTCTGGCACATGTCGTTGTTTTCCATCAGTGCTCTTATTTTGGGCATGTCATTGCATAAGTTTAGAAATGTCTCTGCACCTGTACATTGTGAGTAATCGTGAGATTATCGAAAAGTGGTGAAGAACCTTTCTAGGAACCACAACTGATTTCAACCCTTGTCTATACCTTGCTTCATGACATTTTGGACATTCACTCTCATTTGCAAGATTTTTATGAAATAATACACAACCATTCACACATGTGTGGATGTTTTCATACCCCAAGACAAGATTACTGATTTTATTTTTACATTGACTTCTTTTTTTTGGCAATGTGGAGTCAGCTGGTAATAATGAACTTAATAAGGTCAATAATTGATCTACACTCTCATTTGTCCAACCATGCACCACTTGCAAGTTAAGAATTTGAAGAATTGTTGTCAAATGAATTAACTTACAATTAGTGTAAACTGGCTTTAAAGCATCCTCCATTGACTTCACCCAATCATCATTTAGACCCTCATTTAGCATTCTATCAACTTCAAACCCTTCGTCAAACATTTTTGTCTCTTCATTTATGTTTGGTGTCACTTCATTTATGTTTGTTGCCTCTTCATCTCTCATGATCGGCAATTCTATCATATCTTCATAATAATTGTAAGCCCAAGGGATTATACCACTATGCCCATATCTTATCATATGTCGATAAAACACATTTCTCTTTTTCACTTTTCCACCAACACAATTTTTACATGGACATGGATATTTGTCAATGTCCCCCTCATCAGCTACTCTCTCATCATATGCATGATATTGATCTATAGTCAACCTATGATGTTGATCCATCTATAATATTTTGCATTCCAATATTAATTTAGTTTCTAAATTAAAGAAAAAACATAAATTTGAAAATAGAGATGCCAAAACATTGTTAAAAGTAGTCACTTTTAGTAGGAACCATAAAAGAAAGAAGAGGATACAATGATTCATTGTTCTGACATCTATCTTACATTCATTTGAAGTTTACCTAGTGAGAATGGAAAATGTATGTGTTTCAAGTTTCAAATTACCTCTGAATTTGCTGCAGAGGGTCTTGCTAACTTCAAATTTGTTGAAAAAAACCCCGACTTCCTTGCCCGCCTTTTCATAAGTCTTCTAACCCTATCTAAACAAACTTTAACACCCATGCAAGTGCTTCAATACTTACCCATGAGAATAAAAAATGTTAACAGCTATGATGAGTAACAACTTATGAATCAAATTAAAGATGAGTGGAAAATGGTTTCATCAAAAGTTATGGCCTTTTCTCTGAAACTAGTAACTCTCATTGAGGGTTTTGACAATTTTTGACAAAACATACATAACTTTCATTTTACCTTATGAAATCCAATGAAACCAAGTGAAGATTAAAGTAGATTCATCATAAAACACATTACAATAGGCTTTATAATTTGTTCAGTCCAAATACATATGAGAAAATTCTTGAAATAATAGAAAAATGTGCTGCTACAGGAAACTGTCAAGAGTTTTCAACATGAATATCAAAGGGGAAACTGAGGAGTTAGAACACATCAGGGGTTAAATTCCAGGCTGAAATGGAATTTCCACATTACTTAGCTTTCATGGAGAGGCATACAAACCAACGAAGTGGAGGTGGAATGCCACAAAATCATGATTTGCATAAGAAGGTGGGCAAGTAGTCTATTTCTTATTTTGATGGTTATGGAAAAACTACTGCAAGAGCTTGGGTGCAAAAACTTGACACTTACTTTCAGCTTAATCCTATAGTTGAAGATGAAGCCATTAAATATGTAATTTTACACTTGGATGGCAGTGCATACAAATGGTGGTACCATGGGCTCATCACTTTAGGCCATGATTATATTGTCTTTTATGCTGAATTTACAAAGAGATTAATTGCTAAATTTGATAAGAAGGATCCAGAATCAAACTTCAAGGAGCTAGAACAGCTGAAACAATGGGGTTCAGTGGATACTTTCATTGCTGATTTTTGAAGGTTACCGATAGAGAAGGTTGATTGTGTTGTTTATTAATGGGTTGTCCAATCCTATGAGAGAATAGATTAAGGCTCTTAGCCCACCCACATTGTAGGATGTCATTAAAAGAGCAAGATTCATGAAGTCCTCTACCTTAAAAAGCAAATTTCAGTCGAAGGGGTTAATTTTAGTCAAAGGGCTTCCAACATTAGGACAAAAAATACTTTCAAAAATTTAAAAATCAGATTAAGGTGTCCACGAAGTTAGATGAAGATCAACTTAATAACCTCTAAAGGAAGAAATGGTGCTTCAGTAGTAAAGAACCATGAGACCTGACTCACTATTGGGCAAAGGTTGTCATTAATGTAAAAGTTGTTGGTCAGTTCTGTCATTGATGTCAAGGTATCCAAAAGAGTGCAATTTTTCCATGCCTATGTCTAAGCATTTGAATTCCAAAATGATAGTGCCAAGTTATGTTGATGAGATTTGTTGGAGTATGATTATAATATCATCTTGTATCTATTCCAAGAGTTGGATGTGATTTGGAAGTATCTATAGTATGTTTCTGAGGTCTGTTCCTCAGACAGAGTGCTTACACCAGCAAATTATCATGTTCCATATTTTGCCACACTTGAGAGTTATGACCTATGGTTTGGAAGAAGATTTTGTCTACACATGGTGTCTCAAATTCCAAAGTTTCAGTAGTTGAGGTTCAACAGCTTGAAAGTTAGAAGTGACAAAGTTGCCACTTTGAGTTGGTCAACGGGGTTGATGTTCCACTTTGATGAGATAGAAGTATGTAATGTGTGCTCATCAGAGATAGCGTGTGGACAACCATTAAAGCCAGATAAGTCTACATTGAGTCATGCATAGCATGTCCTTTCTTCTGTAGTAACACGTGGGCTTTGGATCTGGCCTATTACACATTTTGTCAAGGTTTATGCTTGTTGCTGACTTGCAGATGCAATGATCTTTTCTGAAGCCAACCTCTGAATGTAATAATTGTAAAACATATAAATGGTTGTAAGTTCATTCCTGGTGTGTCCATTATAGTAATATCCAATAATTGAATGAATATTACAGCCTAGCCACTGAATATTACAAAGATAAAGTCATAGGATCAAGCGGTTGCCACACTATAAAATTAAAAAAGACAAAAATGTCAAGAAGTTGGAGCCCATTCCAAACAATAAGCTTGGAAATACATGGAAATATTTGAAGGCTATTTATAAGGACTTCTATAAATAATTATGTTAGGTTCTTGGAATTTAAACAAAACAAAAAATGCAAAAAGGGTTAATCATGTTGACCTCTAATATTCAACATCCCCAACTCAACAGGTTATTGGATTAAGGGCAGCTTCTAGCAAATAGTTAGCACAATAATTATATAATTATTAAATATGGGTCTATTAAAACCTTCAGGTGGTACTCCTTATTATGATATATCTTACTACATATGTTTTCAGGAGAATGGGAAGACGTTATTGGGTAAGATTAAATCAAAAGAAATGCCCCCTGAAATTTGTGAGCACCATTCATTTGTGAGCTATCAACCTTGATTAAGTACATCCCTTACCCCAATGACTATATTATTATGACTTCTTTATTACTCACATATTGAAGAGGTTAGGGCACATGAGAATAGGATTGTCTAAGGAGTTCTAGGAATTCCTCAGGCCACAAGCACTTAAAAGAAAGTACAAAGATTGGCCACAATTGGGGAGACCGGTTTATACAAGATAACTATATTTGTTATTCAGGTCCTTGAAACCACAATTTCCCTCACAACCTACCCAAGTGAGTACTTGATATAATTGCATATTTGAATTATATGTATTTGGACTAAAAGTCACACATTTTGACCCTTTTCTCAACATGGGTGGCAGTTATTGGGCTCCCCAACACTACAGGATGAACTTTGAGCATATAAACACCTTTTTGTATATATATATTTGAAATGGAAATACTTTGTAGCTGTATAACTTGACAACCATATACCCTTTTAGTGTATAACCAAGATATCAATCCTCAGTATGGAAGAAACATATTCTATTTGCTTGGATTAATATACTTTCTAGATACATGACAACGACATGAGAAAGCTTTGTGAATTAGTTCTGATCAAATGCACCATATGGGTAGGTAGTAAGCTTCTCTGGTGCAAAGGTTTTTGCATGAATTTGATCAGATGTATGATTTCTGTGAATGCCTTAACCAATATATTTCCAAGAATATGACATGACCAAGCCTCTATCCTTGATGTTATAATTACCCAAGTTGTCTCCAAACAGTGGATTCTATCCATAGACATGTACTTCTATTGCTAGCTGTGAAAAGCTGAGGATTTTGAAGGCCTAAACTTATTAAGTATATCATTAAACTCACAACCCTAGGGAATACTACTCTATTTTCTTTGGTAAATATACTTCTAGTGCTATATATTTCATACATGACATGAACAAACCTAGTACATCAGCTTTAAAATCCTTGATCAACTATACTATATCATGATTAGTATACATCAAAGTTGGAAAGGGTTTGGCCTGCCTGCTAAATCTCTTTAGTTTTTTTGCAAATTTCTCTATTCCCTCTGCTACCAGATAGAAACAGCTTATATCTGCACTGAGTAGCCTTATCTTTTCACGGTGACACAAATGGGACAAGAGGGAAACGTACTTAAGCTATTACAGAGAAAATCATGTTCATCACTATAAAGAATGGAGATAGTATTGTATTGTTGGTAAAAGAGAAAGAAAAAGGAAAAAGCAACACTTAGGCCAAGAAATAGAGGCTGTGGCTTTGGAAAACATGATGGTGCAACAAATGCTAGGGTTGGAAGAAACAAGAGAGACAGTGTACAATAGAGAGAAGCTCAAATATGACAGTGTTGTCAATTTTGGCTATGGGATTGGAATCTATGATTCTAAAGACGCTTCATCATAGAAGGATTTAGCTAAGGATATAAGTAGTGCTAGGATGAAAAAGGTGAGGATTTTAATAGCACTTGGGAGGAAAAAAGTCATGAACTTAGGAGGGAATCCAACTAGCTATAGAGGATTAGTTGTATAGATAGGTTGGTGGCTCCACTCATAAGGCTACTAGACGTACGTTCACTAGAATAAGAAAATCCAACTCCTCCAGGACTCTCCAAATATAGAACATTTGCTTCTGCATAGGTTGAATTTTACCGTTCACCTCAACTATTAATGAGACATACAAAATTGTGAACTAGTTTTCATATGAAACATATAGCCAACTCAATGCAATAAATTCTCAAAAATGTGTTTCTAAATCTTATGATAGAATAATGTGATTAGTCTTCCAGTATACATTTGTCAAATTTTGTAGTTGCAACATCCCTAGTAGACATGTATTCAAAATGTGGGAGCACTGATAAGGCATGTAAAATGTTTTTAAAAATGTCTCAAAGAAATGTGGTTTCATGGACTGTAATGATTGTGTGATATTCACAAAATGGATTTGTTGAAAAGGCTTTAAAAACTTTCAAGTGAATGCAATTGGCAGGTGTAAAGCCAAATTCAACAACCTTTTCCAGCATCCTCCCTTCCTATTCCAAAATGGGAGATTCACAACAGGGTAAAGACATCCGTCAACGGATAATAGAAGCGACTTTTTTATCAAATGGTATAGATAGAAATGCTATTGTCGATATGTATGCAAAATGTGGAAGCATAGAAAAGGCACATCGAGTGTTTGACAGAATGCTATTTCATCTCATGGAATACAATGATTGCAGGATATGGACAAAATGGGTTTGTTGAAAAGGCATTAGACGATTTCAACCAAATGTAATTGGCTGGTGAAAAAGAAAATTCTACAACGTTAGCTAGCATCCTTCCTATTTGTGCCAAAATCAGAGCTTTGGAATAGGGTATAGGCATCCATCAAATCATAATGGAAAGATTATTTATGTCAGACATTATAGTTGGAAATGCTCTACTAGACATGTATACAAAATGCAGAATTATAGTAAAGGCACATAGACTATTTGACAGAATGCCTCAAAGAGATGTCATCTCATGGAATTCAATGATTGCAAGATATGCACAAAATGGATTTCCTGAAAAGGCTTTAGAAACCTTCAACCAAATGCGATTGGTACATGAAATTTTTGACAAAATGGCTGAAAGAAATGTCACTTGATATGTTTCCATGTGTGGGTATATGCATCTATCAAGGAAGTTCATGAAAATTCCATTTCTTAATCATTGTTCAAAGAATGGCTATTGAGTGACTTTCAAGATTAATTTTTTCATGCTTTCTAACTACAATGGAGATAAGTTTTTTTAATAATGATAATCAAAGTTGACATCAAAATATATCAAAACATTCACATGACTATCATAAAATGTAGAGATAAGTTTTTTAACAATGATAATCAAAGTTGAAAAGCATGTCAATGGAAATGGTAATAGTTGGAATAATTAAATTTTAAAAATCAAGGAACATTGATTACTAAAATGAGCGATATATGTTATACATTATGATGAAACAAAGAACAATAGTAAGGATCAAGCAAAAATGTCACTGATTAGAAAGAACATAAGAGCACTATAGATCAGATCTATAAGAAAAAAATAATGGATTTGACTGTATAAAGAGTAGCTAATCTCCAAAAGTTGAAAACAATGATTATTGTTTTAATACATGAAAACAGTGAAAAGTCTGTTGCAGTAGTAATACTATCAAAGGGATATAACAGTGGTATTCAAACGTCAAGTCATTGTTTACAAAGGTATAAAGACAGTGAAAATGTAAATTCACAGAGATGTGAAAAATCCAATAAAAGAGATCAAAAGACAAATGAAAAATAGTGCCAGAAAAGTGGAGACAGTAAGAGACTATTTAAAAAATGCAAGCCACAATCATCATAACAAAGACAATCATCAATAGTAAACAAATTTTCTAACATGAAACAGAGACAAAGATCAGACATTGTCATTGAAGAGCACATCAAAAATTCTTCATAGGGTTCATTTGCAGTCCAAGTTTGGAAGATTAGAGAGACCAAATGGAATAGAAGACATAATGCATAAAGAGGTATCATGGAGAATGCGGTCATAAGAAAGGTAACTGGGATCAAAAGATGTGAATATGGTAGCATGACAACAAAAGAAAGGTGAATAATAGTGACAATAAATATCAAAGCATATTGATCCACACTCACAAAGACACTACTACAAAATGAAGAAATAATGATATTTTATTAAAAAATATTGATGTCCAAATGCCAAATACAAGAAAATGAAAACATTAGGATTAGTGAAGTGTTAATACAGTGATACCATGACTATAAAAATTTTGATAAAATCTGAAAGATCATAATAGTATAACAACAAAAAGGCATAATCCCTACTACAGGAACAAACACAGGGAATATATAATGAGAAGAATACATTAAATGATGATAATACAACTACATTCATTGTTACAGAGGTGAGACAAATAAAGTTTGTTATTATGACAAGCATCGCATCTCATTAAGATGCAGTTGTAGAGTTAGGACACAATGTTGAAAGATCAATGCTTTAAAAGGGGTCACTATTATGAAGTCAAAGAACAACAAAAGAAAAGATGTGTTTCAAAACAACACAGAATATAATGATATGGGATGACAATAGCAGTGCTATTATGTGATAAAGGAAAAGTTGTTGTTATAGAAATAAAATCACGGTGATGTTATATTTAGAATCAATGGTACATGCACTATTGCTAAATGCAGTATTAATACAATATGTTTCAAGATAGAGGAATGATTTTTTAAATTCACATTGGTGTTTGGGGTTTGAGAGTCTAATAAGGTTGTAATGCCTACTCCACAAAATTAGGCCCTGTAGATCGATGGAGTAGGTTAGATTAGGATGATTTGAAGGTGTGTATATGTTGGAACATGCAGGGAAAGCCTCTTTACATAACACTCATGCTTACATTATCTTCTAGATGACTGATACTTAACTCATAGCACTTTGACTTCTCATTGTCTCTTCATTTGGAGGTTAGTTGCACAATCTTCAAGTCTTCCCCCTTCAATGGCTGACCATAGATTGATATACTAATCTTAATAGAAACTTATAGTATAATAGCAGTCACCCTTTCCTTGTAGCTATTCTTCTTCATTCTAGATTTCTTCTCATGACCTTGAGAATTGTTTACTATGAAGGCTACATAGTGGAAGTTGTAGACATACCTATGACATTATGTGTTTTATTTACAAGACCCCACTTCTAAGCAGAGTCAGCCCAGGACGTCTACAGTGCATATAGTATTTTGGAATAAAAAGGACATTCTGCCCCTTCTCCCCCATTTTCAACTAAATACTATGGAATATGGGGTATGATTCCCCCCAAAAAAGGATACACATTAGGGCTATAGAACATATATTATCCTTAGGAGCTGATGATTTGTAATGTCCCCTATAGAGCCACTTAGATTTGCCTTCAATCTGATAGATTAGGATATCAACTATGACGTGGGACCAATATAGAAATCTATAATGTCATTTTTTATTTACTTAAAGAAACAGTTCTAACTTAAACAATAGTTTGATTCTTGATCACTTATATATGAATAGAAGATGAAAAAGTAAAATTTGTAACAATGCCACGCTTCTGACATGAATGTTGAAGTTTTGTTTGAAATAATTAAGTCTGATAATATTATTGGTTTGAATATGGAAGATTGATAAGAATAAGTAATCAATGTTTGTGAATATGCCTCAATTAGATAGCTGCTTGTGATTATATCTTTATACTCTTTTTGTGTCTGAATATTAACTTTAAAAGATAGTATTTGGCGATGATGCAAAGATGGAGAATTTGTTGTTATCAAGGGGAAAATCCTAGTAAGGATGAGTAGTGCAAAGAAATAGGCATTCATGGAAATGAAGGTCACTGTATTTGCATGGTGAAGAGGGTGGTTGCAAACTCATGAAAAATGTAGAACCAATTAGCTTTGAAGATGCAAGAATCAAAGGATTGTTATAACAGACATTAAAAACAGTGATAAAAAAGGTCAACAATGTCTCAATAGGATGCAAAACAATGGTATTCAATTCCAAAATAGTCATGACTGTCATAAAGATAATTATAGAGGTAGAGATATGTCATTAACAACAAAGTGTACAAAGAGCAGTGACTATCATAAGTTAAGGATACCTTGAATGCTAAGAGTAGATAAATACTAGATTTAGAACTTTTTGTGCGTGTGTATTTGGGTACCTGTCAGAATCAACACAAACACTCAATAGGTCATTGCATTAGTATAAATGGTTAGATAAAACATTCAAAAACCACTAATATCGGCCTATTGCCTTCTAACTAGAAAGAGTGTAATAAATAACATATTTAGCCCTCAGAATATGCTATAAATCAGTGACCAATACTATTCTAGCATGAAGGATTTTAATTGA
>MU223634.1:696862-727968 GCA_018584345.1 Thuja plicata | reverse complement strand
ATTAATGGTCCACATATAAGTGAAGTTAATAGAAGATATATATTTAAATATTTATTAACTAAATGCATAGAAAAAGGTCAATGATTCATGGAAGCCTTGGGCACTAAAATGGGGCCTAGCGAAGGACTAAAATTGTACATACTTATAATTTATAAGGACAATACAATTCTAACAAGGGTTTGAAACCAAAGACCATCCATAGAAACAAGACTAAAGGAGTGAGGAATAAAATAATTATCCTCGATCAGAACACAAATTTTTATATTCATGAAGCTCCCTTCAAAAGCATTTACATGGTGGAGAAAATCTCGAAAATAATTCCCACTTTAAATCGATTAGATTTCCACAATCCATTGAATTTGAGCTTTGATTTCTGGGTTTTTGATTGTGTGTATTTTTAAGCATCAACGTTTCGGATCATGCTCCGTGATCCATCATCAGGATGTAAGAGCAATAAGGATGTGTAAAAAGCATCAACATTTCAGATCACGCTCCGTGATCCATCATCAGGATGTAAGAGCAATAAGGATGTGTAAAAATAATTGCTCTTACATCCTTATTGCTCTTACATCCTGATGATGGATCACGGAGCGTGATCCGAAACGTTGATGCTTAAAAATACACACAATAAAAAACCCAGAAATCAAAGCTCAAATGCCCACTTTTTTAAAGGGTTGCTAGATCTGTAAATTAATTATATTTCATGAGACTATTTAAAAATGATTTGGTGATCCTTTGAAATTTCCATTGGTAAGGTAGAATAAACTTTGTATGATTACAAAAAGAGAGAGAAGGGATTATGAATTAAATATGTTTAATGATTCAATAAATACATTTTTCCAATCTATTTTAGATATTTATATCTTCTTCTTTGATAAGTTCTTATAATAATGGTGATCATCCTTTCAGTATGTTAAAGAAGACATGAAAGTTTTAGGAATACACACAAGGTCTTTGTGAAGTTTCCTACATCAAATACAAAATTAGTAGCTTAACATTCATTCTTCATCCCACGATTTTCAAAATATTGTATAGATCATCAGTAACATGGAAATCATACATATCAAGTGCATAAACAAGATTGGGAACGTAAAAGCTCAAAAAACATCATCAAAATAACCCAATTAACCAATTGCATAGGAACAACAACCAACTGCACATAACAAAGGACCAACTGTGTGGGAAGAGAGGACCAAGTTCACAGAACCTATCCAAGTTCATAGGAAGCCTGACTAAGTGTGCAACTTGTCATCAGAGACCCAAAATGGACTAAAAACTTGCAAAATTGAAGACTTTTGAACAAACTAACCATTTAGAACTTAATATTCATGAAATTATAATTCATTTTATGTCATTTAGGAATGATTTAAGTGAATTGACACCAATTTTGGAACCCCTAATTATCCTTTGTGCAGATTCGATTGATTTTGAAATAACTTAACCAAGAAGATAACCAACAAACCTTAAACTAGTTTGATGTTCATTTTAGGCTCCTAAAACAAGTGTGCATGTTCATTTTAAAGTCATTTTCCACTTAATCACTGATATTTGACAAAATTGAATCAATTAAGACTCCTATTTAGGCTAGATTGTGAACTCGAAACGAATTGAAAGTTGAAAATCAATAAATTAGCCTTGCATTAAATCCTAAAATAGGTGAAGTTTATTTAATTAAGAGAACCAAATTGAAATGTGAGGTTTATTTTAGGTACCTAAACTGAAATATGAAATTCAGTAACCAAATTGGGGTTCATTTATTTGGTCATTTTATCTGATGACCAAATTGGTCATTTATTTAGTCATTTTACCCGATGACCAAATTAGTCATTTATTTAGTCATTTTAGTTGTGATTTTACCCGATGACCATATTGGTCATTTATTTGGTCATTTATATTTGTGAATTGCAAAAAATGGGTAGAACATGATCAGTTTTAGTCACGTGACTAAAATTTTTAGTCACCTGGTCATTTATTGCCCAAATTCTACTAGTGGAAGTGTGCTTTCGGTGTGACCTTGGGAAAGCTGCTAGGATACATTGTTTCGACCAAAGGAATTAAGGTTGACCCCGAAAAGGTAGAGGCAATAATGGGAATGCAACCTCCTCGCAATATCAGTCAATCTAGGACTCTACAAGGATGACTCCAATCCATCAGAAGATTTATATCCCAACTAGCAGATAAAGCACAACCTTTCACAAAAACATTGCATAAAGGAGTTACCTTCAGCTGGGATGAAGGGTGTGAAAAGCACTTCCAACAAATCAAAGAATATCTCGCTAATCCACTTGTATTGATGGCACCTATTCCAGGAAGGCCTCTCCTTCTATGCATCTCAGCTACAGACACATCCTTGGGATCTTTGTTGGCACAACAAGATGAGACGGGAAAGGAAAGATCTATATACTACATAAGCCGGACCATGGTGTCTTATGAACATAACTACACTATCATTGAGAAATCTTATCTTGCTGTAGTTTTTGCTTCTCAAAAATGAAGACACTATATGGTGGCACACTCTTTTAAGCTTATTGCCAAAATAGATACTCTCAAATACTTACTAAACAAGGCAACTCTCACAGGAAGGTTAGCTAAATGGGTTATGGTCCTTAGCAAATTTGATATTAAATAGATTGACAAAAAGGCAATTAAAGGACAAGTTATTATTGATCACCTGGCTGATGCTCCTTTACATGACACACAACCACTGCTGATAGAATTTTCTGATGAAGCAATTTTGTATCTTACAAAACACACCTGGACAATGTTCTTTGATGGATCCTTTACACAACAAGAAGCTGGTGCTAGAACCCTCTTTATCACACCACAAGGATATAATATACCAAAGGCTTACAAGATGATGTTCCCCTGCACTAACAACATTGCAGAATATGAAGCCTTGGAAAATGGTTTGAAGATGGCTATCGAATGGAAAATCACTGAATTACATATCTATGGTGACTCACAGTTGGTAATCAATCAAGTCAATGACCAATATCAGACAAGGGATGATAAATTGCTACCATATAAATAGATGGTTGACGCTCTCAAGAAATATTTTGTATTTGTTACTTTCCAATAGATACCAAGAGAAACAAACAAAGCAGCCGATGCTATGGCCACCTTGGTCTCCATGCTACAACTTGAAGAGCATCATGCTTTCTATGACTTCCTGGTGGAAGAACTCCTCTTTCCTACCTGTGATTCCCTAGAATCTCAAGTCATGTGCTCCCTAGTGGGTACTGACTCTTCCCATTACACTCATATTGACTCTTACCTCCAAAACCAAACTTTGCCAAATAACTTATCAAGAAATGAAAAAAGAAGCCTTATAAGGAATGCATATCATTACCTGATCATGGCTAATGAATTGTATAGAAGAGGTCTTGACGGTACTCTCCTTAGGTGTCTAGAACACGATGAGTCCAAACATGCACTAGAGGAAGTCCACGAAGGTGTTTGTGGATCTCATTCAAATGGTCTTTCGTTAGCTAAGAAACTCCTCTGAGTAGGGTATTACTGGACCTCTATGGAAAAAGATGCCATACATTTTACTTAAACATGCAAGAGGTGCCAAACTCATGGTTATTTGATTCATGCTCCTACACATGAGTTATTACCTTTTGTTACCCACTGACCATTTCAGCAATGGGCCTTTGACCTGATCGGGCAATCTACCCATCATCTTTGGGTGGACACAAATTCATTATAACAACCACAGAATACTTCACAAAATGGGTTGAATTTGTCCCTTTTATCAAAGCTATGGGTAAACAAGTATCCATATTTATCCTCAATTATATCATTTGCAGATACGGTATCCCCTCATTTATTGTGACAGACAATGAGGGACAATTTAAAAACAAAGACATGGACGAACTTTGTGACAAGTTCAAAATCACCCAACACTGTTATTCTACTTACTATCCTCAATGGAATGGACAGGTTGAGGCCTCCAATAATAACATATTGAATATCTTACACTAAACAGTGAGAAAGATCGGAAAGGATTGGCATCTTCAACTCAATCCAGCCTTATGGGCTTACAGAACAAGTATCAGAACACCTACAGGGGCAACACCATTTTCTTTGGTATATGGCACAGAGGCTATATTGCTCATTGAGGAAGAAATAGCTTTGCTCCGAGTCAACCTACATGGACTCATCACAGATGAAGAATATCAGATTTCCAGAATCCAAGAGCTGGAACTACTCAATGAGCGTAGAAAAGCAACATTTGACCATCTGAGGGTATATCAAAAGAGAATGTATCGAGGCTACAACAAAAAAGTGAGACCTAGAGAATTTCAGGTTGGAGACCTTGTGCTAAAAAAAAATCCCTAAAAATCAATAGCATCATGAACAAAAGGGGAAGTTTGAACCCAATTGGCTGGGTCCCTTTCTGATCACCACAACATTCGGCTCTAGGGCCTGTCAGCTATCAACTCCATAAGGGGATACCTTTACTGATACCGTCAATACTCTCCACCTAAAAAATTTCTATGCTTGATAATTCTCACCGGTCAGTAGCATGTATATATATATGATCCTGAAAAAATATCAAAAATAACAAAAAGCATAAAAAGATCAAAAACATTTGGAAAATGTCCTTAAAAAATGGTTGTCTTGGTGAAAACTTGGCAAATAGGCACCTCAACGAGTCAATCAAAAAAAATAAATAAATAAATAAAAAATTTTAAAAAATGGAAAAATACAAAAAAAAATTAAAAATCAAGAAAAAGTGCCTTGGTGAAAACCTAGAAACATGTCCCCTAGTAGCAAAAATAGAATCTCTACCAAGTGGTGAAAACCTGGTAACAGGTGCCACTTGTAAACTTAGTTCTCCATCTATCAATGCATATATTGGCTCATCTCATCTATGGGATGATCTCCATACTATCATATCAAGCTAAGTCCTTCACTGATTGAAGTCATCTTTAGGTCTCGTATAGGCCTCCTAATTTTCAACATCCTATTAGTCAACCTGTTAGGTCCTTATGATTGGTCTCTTTCTCTGGATAGTTTTCAATTGACACATTGGTGTTTTTCAACACCTTAATCAACAGTGTTTCTCAACACCTTAATCAGTAGTGTTTCTCAACACCCCCTTTTAGACAAAACCTATGTTCCTAAATACAACATCGGATAACACATGCGTGGTGTTTTTCAACACTCGCCTCACCAACAAGTTAAATAGATTGAACGATTGCTGATGTTTTTCTTGTATGTTTTCTGTTATCAATGATCTCTCATGTTTTCTTTGGTTTTTGCTTGTCAGTGTAGTTCCAATGATCCTTATGTCAAGACAGTAGGGTGTATGTGGTAAGAGTGTCTACATTCAGGTGGATAACCCACACATCCCTTGATCCTACTCTCTTGCACCACAAGGTGAGGTTGGTATTATCTCCTTGTCTGTTATTGTGCTTGTTTCAAATAACAATGCACTCATGGTTATCTTGGCCCTAAATGCCTTGATGCTGGTGTACTTTTGTTATATCAAATCTAGAAATGTTGTTCAGGTCATCTCGGTGCTTGTGCCTACATGCTTACATCTATTTCTCACATCTATCTGATGAAGGGTTATATTCATATCTTTATAGCTCCTGAGGTGCTAGTAAGGGTTGTACTGACTCCGGTGTCCCAAATGTCCAAGTGATGAAAAATATAGCGACAACAGAAATTAGTGACTTAACTCATGTCATAGGTTGCATTTTTTTTAGGCTTGCATAATATCAACATAACATACTTCATCCAATCATCTAAAAACAGAGCTATCCCTATAAACAGTTGATCTTCTAATCGTCTACTGGCACAATCAACTGCATTTCATCTCCTTAAGGTTACCTACCTACGCACAAAGGTTAATGACAAGAACAAGAGCATAATGTACAGTCAGTGCAAACAAAACATACATGAGTTACAATTATCACCTATGATCTAAGCTACAGAAAGCATATAACATCAATAGATTATACAAACAACAAGATATATGGCAAGAGATAAAGACAAAATAACACATTGAGCACCAAAAGGATCATCGTATATATATCTCAAAATGTCTCAGTATACAAAAGGTGTGCTCTCATAAATATCAAGCCAAAAATATGTACCCTCAGTATAAATGAATCATGTACAATCAACAAGATATTAAAAATAAGAATGGGATAAGACAAAAAAAGGGTAATTAAGTATCGCTTCCTCCCTCGCCACCATCTAGGGTTGGGCGTGAAGGGACATCCACTCTAGGAAGAGGGCATGCTCCCTCAGATCGTGCTAAAGACTCTGAGTATGATGACACCTAATGTACCATCAGAACTATTGTTGTATATGATGCAACATAATATGTTGCTTTGTTGTTCTGAAAGGTCACTTGGCTCTGCAGAGACTGAATCCTCTCCTCGTAACCTATAATCGCTCGCTTGTGCCCTGCGATCACTCAATCTCTCTCTGCAATCTGAGACTAAGTCATTGCTATCTATGTCTGAGAAGCTCGCAGTTGTGTCCTCAATGACCTAATCACATCCTGAGGTGTCTGTGGCTCTCTCTGACCCTCCTCTCCCTGGGGATCCTCCTGCTCTACAGCCTCTTGTGCCTCTCGGCGTTGTCGAACTACCCTAACAGCATCATCTAGCCCTAAGTCACGATGAACATCTGGCATCTCCTCCTTAGCCACCTGTGTGGATGGCACCCATCTCCCTGTGATCTCTTTGTCACCCTAATACCCTACTTATGCTAGGACTAGCACCTACTCCTGCTCTCAGGTGAATAGGAGTCCTCTACGGTGCTCTTTGAGGTGCCCTTTGTGGAATGATCAGTGGGCCTACCACTAGTGCCTGCTCTGGGCCATCATCATCAATCCTAGGCACCCTCTCGGCTGGATCTATAAACCTAGGGAAAGGATACCTAGACAAATGGTCTCGGTACTCTGGAGTAACTCCCGCATCCGCTACTCCCATTCGATAATTCCACATTGGTCGAGCAAGACCAAGAATCTCTTGGGTGCACAATGCCAAAGACAACCTGCATAATGAAAATTTCCAATGCTCAGTTTTTGTTCTACAAAACTCTAAGGTACCTATGCATATATAAGAACGAAGAGTAAAGAAATACGTAAGGTGAAATCTTACTTGGGAGACCAGCCTCTATGCTCCTCATCCAGGAACTGGGCATAGGCAGTGTACTCTATAGAAATACTCTGGATACAACCATACTGCCTCAGCACCTAAGACAATGCAAATCTCTCTATCACCAATGATGTCTTTCCCAACAAGGGGTGGGAAACAAAGAACTCCCTATGGACTATCCTCCACTCAGCCCAGGCCTCTACCTGTAAGTAAGGTCTCCATGTAACCAGGCTCAAGTCATCGAGCTAGCATCCCCAATACTCTCTCTTTCCCAAAAAGGCATGTGTAATGAAACCTGAATATCTGTACACATAGGGGTGTCCGCTCTACTGGGTATCCACTGTGACTGGTCTAATAACTAGGAGGTGTTCCCAAGCCTATATCTGCAAGACCACAACTCCTACAGCCATCCCTCGCATACCCCTATATGTAATCTCATGCATCTCATGATACATCTGTGCCAGAAGACATTGACCTCACCCAAGCTACGCAGGATGCGTAATCAAGCTCTCTAACATCCGAGCCCAACCACATAAGAACCCCTGTTGTGATCGTTCGGCCATGAGGAAACCACCTATGAATCTGGAAAATACACACTCCAAAGGAAGTTTCTCACCATAACTCTCTACTAATATATCCCAGGAAATAGCTCGATCTATGATCAGTGGGTCCCGAAAAACTTGAGCTAATGCGTGTACCCCAACTAAAGGTGTGGAATCATACCCCACACAGACCCCAGCAAAAGGAATCCACAAAATCCTATAGATGTCCTCAGGCATGATGGTCATCCCTCCCATCGGTAGGTGAAATGTGTTGTCCTCACTATAGAATCTCTCCACTGACATGGTCAACATCCCATAGTTCACCCGAATATTATGCATCTGTAACAACCATGAAAGACCACAGGCTCGGACATGTGCTCTCTGATCATCGGACAGGCCGCGAACTAACTGCATGGTAGCTAGATACGTAGATCTAAACTGAATGTTAGGCAACTGCACCTATATATAGACAAGAAATAGAAATGACATCAGTATCGACATCGAATCAAAGTACAAACACTACAACGTAATTAGAATAGCTCACAAATAGATTACTAAGCAAGACGAATATGCAACTAGGTGGTAAAATCAGGAGAAAAATATCTTTGTTCCCATACAACAAAAGGGGCAAGTTTTAATATTGTCATGCGACATGAGGGTAAGTCCCGTACGACAAATCTAAGGCCCCCAGATGACAAAATATTTGTAGTAGTTTGTCATACGAGCTCTTCCGTAGAACCATACGACAAACCACGAGCATTTGGAAAAAATGCACAAAACAAAGAAAAATTGACAAAACAGGCAAAATTCACATGCAAAGATGAAGTTTATTGACTACTTACAGGTGCTAGGCAATCTCTGGGATGCCCATGCCTTTGCATGTGCTCGAAATGATGAGTATAGGTTGGGACCACCATTTTTCGCTCAGAGAAGCTTCTTTAAAACTCTAAAGACGAATGGTAAAAATGATTTGAAAATGACCCCTCCAGGCCTTATATAGCAAATTTGACCTAATTTTCAAAATGCTCCTATGGACATGAAAATTATACCCCTGACTAATTGGACTGCTCTAAATCCATTTTTGGGACCGAAATCAAAATCCGACAATGTTTTGATCCTCAAAAAAGTAAATTAACCTATTTTCACAAATGTAGTTGATTGTTGATGCTTTCCTCATAGGGTTCTGATTCGAGATTCCTTTTGATCAACTTTCTTACGTATTTCCTTCTCCAATTCAAAAAGTCAACCTAAGTCAATTTTGGTTAAACTTGGTCAACTAGGACCTTAAAACATGCTCGTATATCATATCTCAATTCTTTTTCGATCTATTAGGTTTGTACATCCCCTCCTTTCGATTTTGTTCCCGAGGGGGCAGTACCACTATATCAACAATTTGATTCACATCAACAAGTTCAATCTCTAGGAGCATAAGGCTCTGACTTAAATCAAGATCTAATCAAGTGATTCTTATCACTGCGCATCAAATCTCAAAGCTCTAGGGGCATATCAGATTCATCGCACCATATCAATATGAGAACTCCCCTCAATCTATTAATTGGCTTCATCAAGATCCATATTATCCCAATCAATCAATCGAATGGCAATCAGTCATATTGCACCACATCAGATTGGTTCGTCATTCAAACTTAATCTTAAATTGGGAAGTCTGCTAGGAGGACGGACATTTAAGTTTCATCGCTTCACATCAAACTAAATGCTCGAACTCTTCTATCAGTCTTCGCTCAATCAAGTCTAGAGATGATATATTCAGATCTCTCTATCAATCTTCGCTCAATCAAGTATGGAGCTGATATCTTCAAATCTTCAATTGATCAAGTTTGATCAAGTTTGGAATCGGTTTATGATATGTGGGATAGTTTCATCACTTCACATCAAGGTATTTCCAGATTTAATCAATCTTCGAATGTTCTTTGACCCAATGTGTTCCCAGATCGATCACACATTAGTCAAAGAGGGGCAAATGTAATCACCCAAAAATGGTCTAACAAACCCATGGTCCCCTTTTCTCAAATATTTGGTCTTAATAAATCCTAAATCTAATAAATCATCACTACACTCCAAATTATTGAGAATTTAATCAAACTTTCTTACATAATTTTAATCATAACTTGTTGAATCAAATCATCAATCATCAAAGCCTAAACTCAAAAAGCATAAAATATTGGGATAAAATCAAAAAGTCCTAAGTTCCTTTTAAATAAAAAAGTGAACCCATTCACACATGGGTGTGCACTCAAAAATCAAATAAAACAAATAAAAGGGAGGAAAATACCAATTTTGTCTTATTCTCCTCATAAGTTGGCCAATCAAAGTCACTTTATCACCTCACATGGATTGAGAGGAATTGCATCTCCACTGTTGATCAATTTATTTTGCCTCTTAATCTCAACCACTCATTCATTGGAATCTCTTGTAAAAGGGATAGCTCCCTTGCTCATTCATAACAAGAAGATTTGGAGTAGACTTATAATACTATTTTCATCTTAGAATTCATAGTGCATTCATAGTTTATTTACACTTATGGTAGTTTATTGCATTTTGGTATTGTTTAGCTCCATTTCTTAGCTTAATGGCATTCTAGTTCTCATATCATAGCTTAATCTAGATGCATTGTTCTTCTCATTACTAGTTTAAGTTCTGCATCTTAGTTTCATTCATCATGGTTGCTATGCATTTCATTTGGTAGTCTATGCATTCTCATTTTCAAGCTTTCAAGAGAAAAGCATGCAAGTCTATGCATCTTGCTCCACATTGCATTGAATCTTCCATTTTGGAGTAGTCAAATCTCTGAATTCTCTATGTCTAATTTGATGGACAGACATGAGAATCACACTCGCTTCAAATAGGAAGCAATAAGCCGATTTCTAAGGGTTTTTTTTTACCATGCTTTGAATTCTATGTTTTTACTAACCCTTTTTGATGTAATGGTTTATTGAAGTGTTTGGTTGCAGATTCTAATCTCACATTTTATCACACACAATATTGACCTGCATCCCCACTGTTCTACAAAAGTGTTCAAGGGAAAATAAATGTTCTTGCAAACCACAAGAAAAATTTGTATGAAAAAACAAATCACCATTGGATTTTACTTTTCTATTTTCTAATTTTACTCCCTTTTTTTCTGACGCTCACAACTTGCCAGCACTTGGCAGACTTTGGTCCCTTAGACCATTTGTCTTGTAGACATCATTAAAATTCCTTCATTCATTCATTCCACCTGCCTTTTCCTATTAGCTAAATTTAATGTGTGTTTAATACAGCAATGTGATACATAGAAGGAGAAGTTGAGATTCAACGATTTTGGATATTTATTTATTAAATAGAATATTAATATGCATGAATGTCAGATAACATTGATGGAGTAAAAAATTTCGTGAAGGAAAAATTTAGAAGAGAGTGGAGGTATGTGCAGTGGCAGTCATGAAGTGAACATGCCTATTACAGACACCCAAAACATACCTGCCCCAAAATTTCGCAAGAACATTCCGCAAACAAAAAAGATCACGAACCATCCCAACCACTCTCACCCCTTGGTGATATCCTACATAGGAATATGATTGAAGATAAATCAATAGAAAATGAGACTCATTGGACCAAGTGAGCAAACAACCATTTTTATCTTATTGTCATTGTTTAGTGCATGTTTGAGTTTGATAGGATGATCATGATAGTGTTTGGTTTTAGGAATGAAGTACCCCATTTAAGACAAATACATACAGTTTGGTTTCAAGCATACAACATCCTGTATAGGACAAAATGATGATTAATGAAGGACTACTAATAATGACGTTGATTGAATGATTGCTTGATTGATAAGACAAATGATTGGACAAATTCAATCATCCTTATTGTTGACTTGATTGGATTGATTATTTGTTGATGTGTGATTTCATTAAGCATCTTATTTTACCAGTCTTAAGTCTTTGTCTACTCTAATATATGTCTTATGCAAGAGGAATGATTTATTGATGAAATAAAAAGCTGTTATATACATGTGTTTTTGGATTTTGATGATTTTTCTGCTTTTAAGGATTTTTGAAATATTTGATCTTTTTTGCTTTCTTCAAGATGTTTTACAATTTTTAGGATTTTTTTAGACTTTTTATGGTTTTAATGGATTTTTTCAGGACATTTTATAATTTTTATTGGTTATTCTCTAGACTTTTTATGATTTTTTGGTTTTTTAGGACCATATGTGATTTTATGGATTTTTGCAGGACATTATTTGATTTTTATAGATATTTTTCTAGACTTTTATGATTTTTAGAGATTTTTTCATGATTGTATTTTATTTTTATTGATTTTTTAAAGATCATATTTGATTTTTTATTGATTTTTCAGGATTGTATTTCAGTTTTAGAGATTTTTTCAGGGTATTATTAAATTTTTATTAAATTTTTAGAATATTCGTTTATTTTTATTGATTTTTTGGGATATTATTCTATTTTTAATGATTTTTTTAGGACATTATTCTATTTTTATTGATTTTTTCAAGACATTATTATTTACATGTTGCTTTCTCCAATCTGATAAGGTGAATAACTCCATCTTTCAACCTTTTCTAAGGAATTGCCCCTTGATTAAATCCAAATTACGTACAAGTTCAAGGAACTGCCCCCAATCCAAGTCTAGACTATATACAATAGCCAATCAACAAAAGGGTTAGGTATGTACAAACTTATTATGCAAGGAAATTGACATTAAACATCGACCAATCACAAGCCATAAAAGGACACTAAGGTTGAATTAGGTGATGCCGCAAAACATGCAACGAGAAGTGTAGAGAGGTATCACATACAACAATGATAGATGACAAAGCAACAACTTGTTACATGTGGTACCTGTTTGCCAGGTTTTCACCATGATACTTGCCCAAAGTGTTTATTTGCTAGGGATTCATTATTGGATGAATTTATTTCTTTTTACTTTTTGTATTACCAAGACGCCTATTGACTAGGTTTTCATCAAGGGGCTCAAATAGTGGTTCTCCCTTCGATGTTGTAAGATGATAAACCCCATATCCATATACTGCAGTGGATATGTAGGGTTTTATCTAGTTAGGTTCAAATTTGCCTAGCTTTTCTCTCTGTTGTTAATTTTTAGAATTCATTTTTAGGACCAAGTCTCCGACTTCAAAATGGTGACCTTTGACTTTCTTGTTGTAACTTATGAGAAGATAGTTTTGGTAAGCCTGCAAATGGACCAAGGTGACTTGTCTCCTCTCATCCAACATTTCTAGCTCATGGAGTGTGGATACTCTATAATCTTCCTCATCGATCAAGTTGCGCAAAAACACTCTTAATGATGGAACGTCAACTTCAACCAACAATATGGATTTAGATCCATAAACTAAAGAATAGGGGGTTGCACCAATAGGAGTGAAAATATTGGTTCAATAGGCCCACAATGTTGGGTTCAATTGCATATGCCAATCTCGACTAGCGTCATTAACAATCTTTTTTAGTATTTTAATGATTGTTTTACTAGATGTCTCAGCTTGGTCATTGTCTTGTGGATAATATATATTAGAATACCTATGCTGAATATGGAAATTTTCACAAAGCTCATTGTTGGTGTAATTAATTATTCCAATTACACTTTACTTAAGCTTACTTAGGATAATGCATTTATAGTAGTTTGCATACAAGACACCTAGGAGTTTGCATCTTATTTTAGCACATGGTGTAGGATAAATTCCACTTTAGGTGATGATAGTTGTTATCTCATTTCCACTTTATGTGTGAGATCCTCCTTTAGTGCTCTTATCAAATTATCATCCTCATTGTTACACATACTTCATTGTATAATAGAGGATGATCTGCCTTTGGTGGACATGTGATACCACCTAGTGTGGTTGATAGGTTATCTCTTGCATATCTCCTAGTTATCATGGATTGTCTATATATTTAGGCATATCTACATTGTACTTGAAAAATCCATTAACATTTGATTATTGATCATTATTGAATCCAGTCAATTAATGATCATATAATTTTGTCTCTCTTGTTTGTGTTATTCATTGAGGTTCTAGATCTTGGCATATTCTTTCATTGCATTAGGAATATTCTTTCATTGCATTAGGAAAATTCTTACATGATATCAATGCTTGATGTAAAATTCTTACATGGTATCAGAGCCATAAGAGCATTCATTGCACAAATATTAGAGAGTTTTTACTTCAATTATTAGAGGGCTATGATTTAGACCTAGGGTATAACAGCTTGTGTGAGCGTCTAGAGTAAGATATGACCTCATCATTGCGTCTAGGTGGCTATTCTGATGAATTTTTATTATAAATTTGCCTACCTTAGGAAAAATTCAAATATGAGGCAAAATTTTTTTGCAAATCGGGGCCCATACGGACCCAATCCGCAGTAGGTACAAATTTTTTAGATTTTTTCAATTATAGATATACATAGACACACACACACACACACATATATATGTATATATGTATATATGTGTGTGTGTGTGTGTGTTTCTATATATATATATATATATATGTGTGTGTGTGTGTGTGTGTGTGTGTGTGTGTGTGTGTGTGTGTGTGTGTGTATGTGTGAACTCTCTGCGGTGATCCATACAGGCAGTCACATCCCCGTGGACCTAGATAGTCCAATTTTTTAGCTTGCATCAAATATATTGGGTAGCTTCTTTTTATTTACTATTACAGGATTTGTGTATAAAAAGGGGTTACAATTTTTCTTCCCAATGTTGTGGACTAAACTCTCACACTAGCAGTGATCCCTCTACCCCTCCCCTTCTCTCCGCATGTCACCCCCGTTGAATAAATTCTCCCACCACCATGGATTCAGTGCATCATCACCCAAGGGGGTTCAGCGGACTGGCATAACTCAAAACATGTGACGCAAACTGCCAATAGAGAAGGTCCAATCACCTGTTGCTACGCAACATCATTTTATTGCCTAACACAGTCTACGCAGGAACATGCTAGTAAACTTTGTTCACACAATACTTTTTACTATGTTAAAATTCACGCCCGTATAAATATCAAATCTGGGTTTTTTTATTTTGCTTTGACGGTTGTTTGATCGTCAATTTTAATCATGTGCCCATGTCACATTCTCACTAGCATAAATTTGACATTCATTTGACCGTCATATCCAACTTTTTTGTTTTGTTGTGACAGTCGTTTGACCGTCAAATTTAATTGTATGGTTTTGCTGGCTTCAACAAGGTTTGAAAAATTGGACCCCTCTCCATTTGCAATTTTGAGTTTGCATTATGATTTTGGAGGGTCATAACTTAGTCATAAAAACTCCTTTTTTAGTGCAATTATTTTTTATTTTGGGTAGAATCTCCTGAATTTTTCAATGGCGGTGTTAGTTTCTGGAATTGGTGGATAAATATTGTAGAAATATCAGTTTTTGGTGACTATTCCTATCAAATCCTCAATTTTGCAACTCCAGAGGCCTTGTTCGGGCTCATATGGACTCATTATTAGGTGTCATTTTTTTTAAAGAGCATGCTTTTTTGTCTACTTTCTAGAATTGCTATTACTTTATAGATATTGAGTGTGGACATATCACTTTCAACATTTGGTCTATTTTGGCACTTCTAACTGATTGGATCCTTGAGTGATATTGTGTCTTACTTGTTTGATCATGTCATAGCTTTATATTTCTTTTTGTGGTCATTAAAATTAAAAATCCACTTATTCTCAGTTTTGCAAGTGGCAATTGTACGCGCACTACATATAAAGTGCTAAAATCGTCTATTTTTTTTATTTTATTTTTTTGGGGGGGGGGGTTCTTTTATTGATGGCATTGGGGGGTGGGGTGTAGTGATTTTTTGATCTCATTTTGTCATGTGATAAGTGCATCTTGGCTAAAATTATGGAATATATTATTTATCACGCTATTGTACATTTTACTGCCCGGTTAACTATGAAGCATGTGTAAGAGGCATCATCACATATTGCAAATGATTTAAAATATTTCCTAATCTTTATGGAATCATTCCTAAGCCAAAGTCCAAGTTGAAAAAATTATCTTTTCATGAAAGGAATTGAAATATCATAGGATTAATGGCTTACATCATCAACATGTCTTCCTTTCTAGATGTCAAATCCAAGATTATTGATGTTAGTTGTCCACGCACATATTGGACCATTGTTTGGGAGCATTTTGGAGATCCACACATTCCTCCATTCCCAGAAAATCTAGTTGCAGATTTTTTTATTCCACTTGATGATGGAGATAACATTCCCTATGATGAGCATACCTTAAGGGAGATTGGATGTCTTGCATTCCTTGAGAGTTATGATGATTTATTGGTTCAACTTGCAGCTCCTACTTCTCCACTTGAGATCCCTTATATTATTTCTCTTGATCATGCTTATATTCCTAAAGCCATGGATTCTTGTAATTCAATCCAACAAGATATTCCTTGTCTTCAAAATACGATTCTATGGGATGACATCTTGGCAGACATTGTTGGTTTATTTGTGGAGTCCTACATTGAAGATTTGGGAGACATCATTGATGACATTCATCTTCTCTTTGATTAGGATGATCCTTCATTTTTTCTGAGGGAACACTCTGACCCTCATCTTCATTCTCCACTTGATCCTTCTTTCGAGTTTGACATGATTGTGGGTCCTTTGATATAGCAGTTGGAGGAGGTCCCTTTGTGATGGGGAGCTCCTCTCCTAGAGCCTCCTAGTTAAGGTCCTCTCCTAGAGCCTCCTATCTCCCTCCAATTCCTTTTATTGGACTTCCTTAGGGTCTCTTCTCTACCCTATTTAGATGATGGTCTCCTAATCCCCTAACTCACTAGGAACTCTCCACCAATTTCAACTGTTCTCTATACTCCTCTCCATAGCTCTTTTGCATTCATGGTTCCACTAACCATCTGCCACTCCTATGATTTCAAACACTTAAGGATTCATTCCTAAATTCCCCTTAGGTCTAATTCCCTCTCCAAGGATTCAATTTTGTGAGTTTCCCATTCATTTTCCAAACAGGTTCTAAAATCAAGCCTTTTAGGCCTTTTAGCCTTTTTAGGCCTATTAGCCCTCCAAAACACAGAAAAGATGATTTCTCTCCTAAAATACCTTAACAAACCTAGAAAAAACCTCCATATTCTTTGTGGGTTTTTCTTCCCCTTCAGGATTTTCTAGGTCTTTTGTCACACTATTGTCTGTACAATGGACTTTTGCCAAACCCCTAAAAATAATGGTTTCTAGGGCATGAAGACTGGTCTGGCTTCTTGTTCTTCTTTCACAGATCTAGTGAACTCCTCTAAACTCCTCCTTCCATAATAAGATCTATACCTCATGCCCCTACACTCCTCCAACATTGATTGGCACATACCAATCACTCTGTAACCCCCATTGTTGCTGCACTACTCAGGAACCCTAGCCAAAATGACTAACACTCGCCTAGGGCTTGATTGTCTTCAAGCTTCCCCTAGACACACACACTCCACAAGCCATATGTACAAAATATATACAAGGATCTAATGGTTTCCAAGTGTTTATGGGGTTTGAACCACAGGAACACCAAAGAAACCCTTATTTTACATGATTGGACCAAAATTGGCCAGTGAACTTGCAAAACACAATAAATTTAACAAAGCTTAACCAGAAAGTTTAATCTATCCAACTAATGCCACACAAAACTTGGAAAAAATTTTTTAAACACTGTCCAATCATGAATTCAGTCCATTAAATCTAATCAAGTCATGGATGATGGCTATGTCACTTAATTACAGTGTAAAATCCTTCTTCTCAAACACTAGTCCGTACACAATGAACTCTAACTATCAGATTAGGGTTGGGAACACCTTATATACCTCTTTCCCACATGCTTAGACCCTCTAGTCAGGATTTGGACACCATAAGTGCCGATTCCTAAAAACTAGGAAATGTTGTCATGATAACTTTGACAACTTTTGTCAAAATAGCAATTTTCACATTTTGAGTGTCCTAATTGGTTTCAAACATTACCAATTGATCTCAAATGAATAAAGAACACTAAATGCTCAAAAATATTCCCACTTTGGGACTTTGGTCATCTCTTTGACTTTTGAGTTGACTTCTAGGCCTTAGACCCCTAGAATCAACTAGACTCAATCAACATCCAACCCTGACCTTTCCTAACACTAACCACACCTCAAAATCACTCTAGGTACTTTATATTCTAGTCCTTATTCTTGGATGGTTGGAAAAACCAACCTACAAGCTAAAATGTTGAAAGATCTAACTAAAGACCTTAGGGTGCTCCTGCACCATCCTCCCACTGCAACAAGAAAGTCAAGGTACATGTGGTGTCATGAACTCCTCACTGATTCCATGCTTCTTGAAGTCACTCTCAGCTATTTAAGTGGCTTCTGACTCTATTTGCTATCTCCACTTCACTAGATGCTCCATATATACTTTGTGCCTTGTCTTCTTCTTCACCCTTGAATCCAATATCTTCTCCACTTGTGGCGTGACTTGTTCCAGAGTCTTGAACTCACCCATGTCCTTATGCACCTCTGTACTGCACTACAACTCATTCATCTTTGGTCCCTTATATTTGATCAAATCTTTCACATTGAATATTGGAGAAATTGACATCTCCTTGGGTAACTCCACCTTATAAGCATTAGGCCCATACTTAGCGAATATCTTGCAAGGTCCAATTATTTTCATTTGTAGCTTACTAGGTATTCCCTTTTGTAATCTTGCCTTATTTAGGAACACCATCACTAGTTCACCCACTTCAAACTACAAATCTCTTCTTCCCTCGTCTCTTTTTGCATTCAACTTTTGATTTGCTTCCATTAAGGTCCTCTTTACCTGTTCATGGACTTCCCTCATTGATTGGGTGAAGTCATCAGCATGTCCACTAACTCCCTGGTATCCTTTGAGGTCTTTGAGCTCCATCACACCCCTTGGATGTTCCCCATACACAATTTCAAATGGACTTTTGCCTGTAGTCCTATTTGTGCTATCATTATAGGCAAATTTTGCCTATGGTATTTCTTGCTCCCATCCTTGTCCATATTCCTTTGTCAGACACCTAAGTAGGTTTCCAAGTACTCTATTGATCACTTCAGCTTTCCCATCTATTTGAGGATGATAGGCAGATCCATGAGACAAGTTTGTACCTAGTCTCTTCCATAGGGTCTTCCAAAAATGACCCATGAACTTCACATCCCTGTCTGCAACAATGCTCATTGGTAGGCCATGTATCCTTACTACTTCTTTGAAAAAAAGTAGGCAATATGGCTTGCATCATGTGTTGTTTTGCATGGTATGAAGTGGCTCATTTTTCTAAACCTATCTATCACTACAAATACACTGTCTAAACTAGTTGGAGTCCTAGGTAACCCCACTATGGAGTCCATACTTATGCACTCCCAAGGTCTACTTGGGATGGGTAATGGCTGGTAAAGTCCTGCATTGGATGAAGCTCCTTTAGCCTTATGACATATGCCACATTGCTCCACATATCTTCTCACTTCCTTCTGCATCTTTGGCCACAAATAGAATCTCTCTACTAAGTCCAATGTCTTATTCAATCCAAAGTGTCCACTTAGGCTTCCATTATGCTTTTCTTGTATGAGGTTCTCCCTCATTGAGCCTTTTGGAACACAAAGTTGTTTGCCTTTGAATAGCAACCCATTCTACAATGTATACTCTACAAACTCACTATGAAAGTGATTCTCAAAATTTTTACACACCTTGTATATCTCTGAGAAATCTAAATCTCTTTCATATAGGTCCTTAAAACCTTCAAATCCTATACTTTGCAACTGAATCTCTTGAATGGTGAGTAGTCTGCTACTAAGAGCATCATCAACTTTGTTTTTCACCCCCTTCTTATGCTTTATGGTAAAGGTGTGAGATTGCAAGAACTGCATCCACTTGATGTGTCTCAAGCTAAGCTTGTCTTGAGTGTTTATATAACTCACTGCTTGGTTATCTGTGAAGACAAAAAACTCTTTGGAAAAAATATAATTCCTCCACTTCTTTAAGGCTTGTACAAGAGCATATAGCTCCAATTCATAGGAAGAGTACCTAGACTTAGCCTCATTTAGCCTTTCACTAAAAAAGGCGACAGGCCTGCCTTCCTGACTTAAGACAGCTCCTACTACAATGCTACTTGCATCACATTCAACAATGAATGGTTTGTCAAAGCTTGGTAATATTAATATAGGTTGAGTAGCCACTTCCTTCTTCAACCTTTCAAATCCATCATTAGCTTCCTTTGTCCACACAAACTTTGTTTTTAGTCCTCCTTTTATAGTCTCTAGGACTGGAGCATAAATCTCACTAAATCTCCTATTGAACTTCCAATAGAATTGGGCTAACCCATGGAAGCTCCTAACTTCAATCCCTATCTTAGGAGTAGGCCAGTTCAATATGGCCTCTACTTTCTCTTTATCCATTTTTAAGTCACCCTTGGAAATCACAAAGCCAAGGTAGATTAGCTCTTCTTTCATAAACTCACTCTTCTCAAGGTTTATAGTGAGTTTCTCTTCCTACAACTTCTTCAACACTAACTCCAAGTGTCTCATATGCTCATCTTTAGTTTTACTAAAAATTAGGATGTCATCTAGATAGACAACTACAAAAACACCTATATAGTCTTTCAAGACTTCATTCATTACCCTCATAAAGGTGCTTGGTGCATTGGTAAGCCCAAAGGGCATCACTAACCATTCATACAACCCCCCTGTAGTCTTAAATACAAACTTCCAATCATCACCCTCTTTCATCCTAATTTGATAGTACCCACTCTTCAAATCAATTTTCGAGAAGTACTTAGCACCCCCCAAGCAATCCATCAAGTCTTCTATTCTAGGAATTGGAAATCTATACCTGATAGTTATCCTATTTATTTCCCTAGAATAAGTACACATTCTCCACTTACATCCTTGCCTAGGATCCAACACCACTGGGATAGCACAAGGGTTGATGCTCTTCTTAATCAATCCTTGATCCAACAACTCTTGCACCTGCCTGGCTATCTCCTTATTTTGCTCTGGTGTCATCTTGTATGCAGATTTGTTTGGCAGGATGCTTCTGGTATGAATTCAATTTGATGACTTATCTCCCTCTTTGGTGGTAATGAAGTTGGTGTACCCTCACAAATTATGTCTTTGAACTGATCCAACAGTTCCCTCACCTCTTTTGGCATAGGTGCTTGTTTATGAGTCTCCTCCTCCTTTGGCTTTAGCAAAATTGCATAACCAACTCCTTCATCTTTCATATCCTTTAGAAATTATTTCCCACTCATCATCATGACACTGGATTCTGCCTTCTCCACTATGTCTTCCTCTAGGATGGATTGTATCTTGAATGTTACCCCATTTTTCTTGAAGGTGTACTTATTATCCTTCCCATTATGGACAGCTTCTTTGTCATACTACCATGGTCTACCAAGCAATAGATGGCAAGCATCTATTAGAAACACATCACATAGTATCCTATCTTGATACTCTCCAATAGAAAACTCTACCCACACTTGTTCATTCACCAAGATGTTTTGACCCTTGTTGAACCATGTAACTTTATAGGGACATACATGTGGGATTTTAGTGAGCTTCAACTTCTCAACTGCCTCCTCATATATGACATTATCTATTGACCCTGAATCAATGATCACCTTACATAACTTTCCCAATATTTTGCATTTGACTCTGAAAAGAGCCCTCCTTTGTTTGTGTTCATCTTTGGCGGGTGTCTTGATTAGGATCCTCCTCAACATTAAATGCTCTCCTTTCTCTGAATCCAAACTCTCCTCTGATTGTTTAGAACAATCTTATTCTTGGACATAGGCTATCTTCTTATCTCCTTGTGAAGATGTTGGCTTATCTGGGCACCTATATGTAGGGTGTCCTAACTGTCTATAATTGTAGCATTTCATTGAAGAAAAGTGAGAGCTTCTCCCAAAGCCTCCTGATCTTCCTCTGCCACTATTATAGGAACTCCTTCCTCTGTTATTGTATCCACCTCTATTGTTTGTCTCTTATCCTTGCTCTGCATATCTAGATTCACTTTGTCCTCTACTATCATTGCCTCTTCCACTTGAACCTCCTCTATGGCCACCTCTGTTATCTCTACCCCTTCCCCTATTTCTTGAACTAGTATCTTGTTTCTTCTTTAGTTTCTTTTCCACTTTCAAAGCCATTTGAAAATAGATATGAATGGAAGTCAGGGTAAAGAGACTGAGTTCCTCCTAAATGTTCCACCTTAAACCATTTAGGTATCTTTCCACTTTAATGCTCTTTGTCTCCTGAATTCTTGATCTAAGGCAAAGTTTTTGAAACTCCTCTGTATAGGCTGTCACATCTAGGTCTTTTTGCCTAAGGTTCTGTCTCTTCTTATGTAGTTGAATGGCATAGTCCTTTAGAAGGTAATTCTCCTTCACTTTTGCAACCATAGTTTTCCAATTTGATATGGGCTTCTTGCCCTCTTTCTCTCTTTCTTCCTGCAAGAACTTCCACCATGTAAGTGCTTGCCCTCTTAGCCTTGATTTGGATATCTTCACCTTTTGGGCTTCTATAATCCCATCACACTCGAAGTGATTCTCCATCCCTTCAAGCCATTCCATAACCATTTTAGTGTCCATCTTATGAGAGAATACTGGTATCCCATCTAGAGCCTTTCCACTCAATGCCTTGAGTGCTTTGAAGAATGGTTCCTCTGGTAGAAGAGGGTCAGGCTCTGGTTCTATCTCCTCTTCTACTGGTCTATTTCCTTTGTCTATCCCTTCATGCATTTCTTCTCTCAACTTACTGGCAGTCTCTACCACTTCTGCCATCTTGATCTTCGTTTCCTCCGTTGCTTCTTCAAGAAGCCTATTCTTTATTTTCTTCTCTAAAAAATCCTTGGCTAACTCTGCATTATTTACCATGATGCTCTCACCTATGGATTCACTCCAATTTAACATGCATAATGCCACTCCCAAGCCTTTCAATGGCTCTGATACCAATTTGATGGGGAGCTCCTCTCCTAGAGCCTCCTAGTTAAGGTCCTCTCCTAGAGCCTCCTAGCTCCCTCCAAGTCCTTTTACTAGACTTCCTTAGGGTCTCTTATCTACCCTATCTAGAGGATTTTCTCCTAATCCCCTAACTCACTAGGAACTCTCCACCAATTTCAACTCTTCTCTATACTCCTCTCCATAGCTCTTTTGCATTCATGGTTCCACTAACCATCTGCCACTCCTATGATGTCAAACACTTAAGGATTGATTCCTAAATTCCCCTTAGGTCTAATTACCTCTCCAAGGATTCAATTTTGTGAGTTTCCCATTCATTTTCCAAACGGGTTCTAAAATCAAGCCTTTTAGGCCTTGTAGCCTTTTTAGGCCTATTAGCCCTCCAAAACACAGAAAAGATGATTTCTCTCCTAAAATCCCTTAACAACCCTAGAAAAAAATTCCATATTATTTGTGGGTTTTTTTTCCCCTTCAGGATTTTCTAGGTCTTTTGTCACACTATTGTCCGTACAATGGAGTTTTGCCAAACCCCTGAAAATAAGGGTTTCTAGGGCATGAAGGTTGGTCTGGCTCCTTGTTCTTCTTTCACTGATCTAGTGAACTCCTCTAAAATCCTCCTTCCATCATAATATCTACACCTCATGCCCCTAAACTCCTCCAACATTTATTGGCACATACCAATCACTCTGCAACCCCCATTGTTGCTGCACTACTCAGGAACCCTAGCCAAAATGACTAACACTCGCCTAGGGCCTGATTGTCTTCGAGCTTCCCCTACACACACACACACACACACACACACACACACACACACTCACTCCACAAGCCATATGTACATATTATATACAAGGATCTAATGGTTTCCTAGTGGTCATGGGGTTTGAACCACGGGAACAACAAAGAAACCCTTATTTTACATGACTGGACCAAAACTGACTAGTGAACTTGCAAAACACAATAAATTTAACAAAGCTTAACTAGAAAGTTTAATCTATCCAAATAATTCCACACAAAACTTGGAAACTACATTGTAAACACTATACAATCATTAATTCAATCCATTCAATCCAATCAAGTCATGGATGATGGCTCTGTCACTTAATTACAGTGTAAAATCCTTCTTCTCAAACACTAGTCCGTACATAATGAACTCTAACTGTCAGATTAGGGTTGGGAACACCTTATATGCCTCTTTCCCACATTCTTAGACCCTCTAGTTGGGATTTGGGCACTATAAGTGCCAATTCCTAAAAACTAGGAAATGTTGTCATGGCAACTTTGAAAGTTGTCATGACAACTTTGACAACTTTTGTCAAAATAGCAATTTTCACATTTTGAGTGTCCTAATTGGTTTCAAACCTTACCAATTGACCTAAAATTACTAAAGAACACTAAATCCTCAAAAATATTCCCACTTTGGGACTTTGGTCAACTCTTTGACTTTTGAGTTGACTTCTAGGCCTTAGACCCCTAAAATCAACTAGACTCAATCAACATCCAACCCTAACCTTTCCTAACACTAACCACACCTCAAAATAACACTAGGGACTTTATATTCTAGTCCTTATTCTTGGATGGTTAGCCAAACCAACCTACAAGCCAAAATGTTAAAAGATTTAACTAAAGATCTTAGGGTGCTCCTGCACCACTTTATCTCCAGACAAGACATTTGAGTCTTCGGAGATATGCTTTCATAAGTCTCTTCCTTCATTTGATATGTCAAATTTCATGATTTAGGTTAATCATGATTATATGTTGGAAAATCCTATCCATTTTTTGGAAACATCATACATTTTGAAGTTTCTTCCTACAAATTGGGAGGCTTCATTTATACACTTATGTCATTGTTTATTCCTAAGGGGAGGGACATTATTTAGTTTGTGTGGTGCAGTTTCTACATTGATTCTGGATCATCTACCATTGGTGCACCTTCTACATTGAGGGGGTCTATTTGGTCTCTCTTCCTTCTTCCTATTCAGAGGATAAATATTTGTCTTTGGATCTTGATCACTTTCAATTACCATTGATTCCTTGCTTGTCACCTTCTATTGGGTTCATGATGACACATGAGCATATTTTAGAGACATCATAATACTTCATTTGGATTCCCCTTCCTATTTCTTATCCATAATGGGGAACATTCATGCATTTTTACTCGGTCTATCTTATTCCCAAGGGGAGAAATGTTGTTTGTAGGCACTGGTCTATGTTTTTCCTTCAATCACTCACCATTCTTCCAAGACATTGTTCATTATGAGGGGATACCATGTCTCATTATTTACTTCCTATGAGGGGATAGTTGATTGTATATCCATGATGTATGTAGTACTGGGGGGGTGGGGTTCTTGAGTACTCCATCCATACATGCATCTTGTTTATTTTCATCTCTCTTTTTGGAGGGCAGTTTTGTCCCATGAGGTTTTCTCCCTTTCTCCATTTTTTGAGAGATTTCATTGAATTGCACTTGCATATTGTACATAGGTACCTACCATGGCATAGTATTCAAGGCCCATCTTGCATTTTCATCTCGCATTGTGAGTTTAAGTGCATTCTCCTAAGTTGCACTTAAGGGGGGTGTTGGTTTAGTTAATTATTCTAATTAAACTTTACTTAAGCTTACTTAGTATAATGCATTTATAACAGTTTGAATATGAAACACCTAGGAGTTTGGATCTTATTTTAGTACATGGTGTAGGAGAAATTCCACTTTAGGCGGTGATAGTTGTTATCTCATTTCCACATTACGTGTGATATCCACCTTTAGTGCTCTTATCACATTATCATCCTCATTGTTGCACATAATTTATTGTCAACGGAGGATGATCTACCTTTGGTGGACATGTGATGCCACCTAGTATGGTTGATAGGTTATCTCTTGCATGTCTCCTAGTTATCATGCATTGCATGTATATTTAGGCATATCTACATTGCACTTGAGAATTTCATTATCATTTTATTATTGATCATTATTGAATCCAGTATATTAATGATCATATCATTTTGTCTCTCTTTTTTGTGTTATTCATTGAGCTTCTAGATCTTGGCATATTATTTCATTGCATTAGGCAAATTCTTACATGATATCAATGCTTGATGCAAAACTCTTACACTTGCCAATATCCTTATTTTTAAATGGGCTACCATTATAAATAAGAAAAGACAGAGGGATTCCATAATGACATATGATATAGTTCAAGATAAAATTTAAAATTTGTTTACCAGTAACATACGTCATAGGGATGACCTTAATCTGTTTGGTGAAATATTTTGTAGTAGTGATTATATACTTATGCTCATTAGTATAATTAGGATGAATCTTCCATATGAGGTCAACTTCCCACTAAGAAAAAGGCCATGGTGAAATAACTATCCATAGATCTTACGTTGAGGCGTGAATTATGTCTCCATGCATCTGACATTTATAATATTTTTGCAAAACCACGAGCATCTTGTTCCAAGGTGGGTCAATAGTATCCAACTCTTATCAATTTATTTACCAAAATTAGACCATCAAAATGACCTCTACATATACCATCATGTACCTCATGTAAAGCAATTCATGCATCTTTGAAATCAAGACATCTGAGGAGGATTTGGTCAAAGGATCATTTATAAAGGGTAGATCACTAATGATGACATATCTAGAGAATTGGAGTATAAATAATCATCATTAGTTTTTGGGTAGTTCTGGGGGTAGGATTGAGTGTTTAGGTAGTTATAAATGTCTTGGTACCAAGGGAAGTTGGGACCCATAATTTTGCGCACAAGCTCATATTGTGGAATTTCAAAATTCGAAACCAACAATTGTTCCACTAAGAACTCACATCTTTCTTCATTTTGAGGCAAGCAAATCATGGAAGTAATTATTGTCATAACACATGCTGGTTTATTTTGTAATCTTGGTACTTCACAAAACCTAATTGTAAAAAAATTGGCTTTGATAAAATCAACATATTTGTTGTAAGGTATCAAGTTTTCATCTTTAGTATTATAGTCATCGTTGACTTGGTAGATGACTAATTGCGAATCTTCATATACTCCTAGGTGCTCAATCTTCCATTGTATTGTAATTTTTAGTCATGTGATTATAGCGTCAGATTCACCTATGTTATTGGTGCACTAAAAAGCTATCATGTATTGTTTTGGTGTTACATCTCCTTACAGGGTGACAAATAGAATACCTACCCCTAATCTATTTTTAGTGTGTGAGCCATAAAAATAAAGTTTTCATTCTTTGGAGGATGTAATAGAGAATATTGACTCATCTGGAAAACCCCAAAACAATGGATGATCATCTTGAACAAGGGATTTTCTAGTTGTTTTTCTATAACATGACCTTTGATATGTTTACGATGCACATATTCAATATCAAACTCGCTCAGGATCATCGCCCACTTGGCCAATAAAGTTGTAAGTGTTGCTTTGCTTAACAAATATTTCAATGGATCTATTATTTCTACGAGCTTTGTTTATGATTGAGCATATAGTGTCTTAACTTTTGGACTATAAAAACCATAAGGTAGGTGTGCTAAAGGAGTGTCTAATTCAGTTCATAACCCACAAGTGTTCTATTAATATAATAAATATCTCTTTCTTTTCCTTCTTCATTGTGTTGTGCTAGAATGGCTCCTAATGTTGTTTCAGTGGTAGAGATGTATAAGATGAATGGTTTTCCTTCAATGGGAGGAATTAAGAATGGTCTATTAAGAAAATAATATTTCAGTTGCTGAAAAGATTGTTGGCACTGATCATTCCATCTGAAAGTTACACCCTTATGGAGCAAATGTTGCAAAGGGTGGCATTTGTTTGCTAGTTGTTCAATGAATCTCCATGTGGATTGCAATTTTCCTTGGAAACCTCTTAATCATTTCAAATTACATGGGGGAGGCATGTCTAATATAGCTTAAACATTTCCTGGATCCACTTCTATGCCTCGGCGAGAAATAATATATCCTAGGTTTTTTCTTGAAACCACTCCAAAAACAAATTTCTTTAGATCTAACCGGAGCTTTTAGTGTTCCATTCTAGCAAAGATTTTGTCTAGAATGATCATATAACCATTTTTAGTATGTTATTTACATAACATATCATCCATATAGTCTTCCATCAATACATGCATGAAATCATGGAAGATCCTTGTCATTTCTCTTTGATAAGTTGCTTTGGCATTCTTGAGGCCGAAAGGCATCACATTCCAACAAAATGTTCCCTATGCACATGTAAAATATTATTAGGTTTATCTTCAGATGCTATTCTGATTTGGTTATAGTCATTAAAACCATCCATCAATGACAACATCTCATACCCAAAAGTCATGTCTACTATAATGTCAATATTTGGTAGGGGGAATCATCTTTTAGGCATGCCTTGTTGAGATCTCAAAAATTTCTGCATGTCCTTATGCCCCCACTATGCTTGCAAATTGGGACCAAATTGGAAATCCAATTTTCATATCAATTGGTTTGATAAAACCCACATCCGAAATATTTCTTCAATTCAACTTTTACCAAGAGTGCAATCTGGGGATGCATCTTTATCAATTTTTTGTTTAAGTGGATTTGCACCTAGCTGTAAGGGCAAATGATGAAGAACCAATTCAAATCTAACCCTGGCATGTATGTATATGACCAGGCAAAGTTGATTTTCCCTTATAGGGAAAAAATTACGAAACAGATCTTCTCTTGTTCTGATAAGGATGCTACAAAATGGATGATCTAGGGGTTATCCGGTGTTCCAAGATTGATTTCATGTGTCATTCCTATCAATAATGATGATGTTTTTTTATCATGGGCATATGTCTAATCTTCCATCCTTGGGTGCGTCAAAGAGTTTTTTGCTCTCTGATACATCCTTTATTTGTACTTTTTCGTGGTCTAATGATGCCTTTCAATTTTCACTAGAAGACCTGTTCTTTTCAATTTTTTTCTTTTTTTCTTCTTGTTTTAAAGTATGCAACTGGAAGATGGAGTTCACCCCCAAAATATGTTGTGGAATCTACATAATTTTCAAAGTCTTCATTTTGATCACCTAGTAGTATGCCTTCTTAGAGCTCAAAATATTTTGCTATGACCTCATCATTTTCGAAGAGATCTAAGCTCAACGGCCCTTATTGGTCCCAATATATCAGTTCAGGGTAAACTAAAGGCATGCCATCATCAATATTATATAGGTTTTGGATGCTAGGGGTAATGGTAAGTATATAAATTTTGGTCATGTCAGTGTCACTGGCATCATCCTCAGAAGTGATGCTAGGATCCAAAAAAAAATTGATCTAGGCACAAGGACAAGTTTTAATAGGGGGAGGAGTATCATCCAAATGTTTATCTTTTGCGACTAAGTCAATAAGATCAACAAAAATATGGTCAAGATCATAAGGGCTAGAAGAATAGGAATTCCATTCCCATTTATTGGAATCGGTTTCAACATGGGTATGCTAAGATATTGTATCATCGATCAAGGCATTTACTTTTTCACATGAGGGTATCTTGGTACTCAAAGAGCCAATTCACAATGGTCTAAATCAAAATCCCTTGTCTGGATGTTGCATCTAGGGAATAATCAGTTCTATGATACCTTTCTTCTATGTTCCAATACCACTACAACCATCATAACCTTTCTTTTGAATTATTCTGAATTTTGGTCTATATCTTTCAACATGTAACTAGACAGGTCGTTGGTATTCTTTATCTTTGTATATCCATCCATATATGTCTTCCTTAATATTTAATTTATGCAACTCTCCCCATTTTGTGAATGTAGCAGGGAAATTATACTAGATGGTGGTATGTTGTTATTTTTGTAGCAACTGCGGTTTTCCATAGGACTTTGGGGAAAGAGGTAATTTCCTAACATGAAAGGAATGTGTCATTGAATATTCTTTGCATCCTTGATCTTCAATTTTAAGCTTTCCCTTGTCCATTTTTGCTAATGTGGATGGTTAAAAATATTGAGAAGAGTTAGATTATGTTGCTTATCTATTAATTGGTACTTGTTGGGCAAGAGTTTCTCTCAAATTGGAAAAAAGTGAAAGGATTATGATTACAAGGAATAGAGACATGCATTCTGTTATATGAATATTTTAGACATGGATGGTAGTGGCGGTACCCTAAATTTTGAAAATTTAGAAGTCCCAATCCATTATCAAGAAGCATTTTTCTCCACAAAAAAAAAAATCAAAGGAAGCGTTATGACACAAAAAAATAGAACTAACTAATCGAAGCCTTCATAAAATGATGGAATTTAGACCTGCTACAAAGATGATTTCGACAGAGGATAAAGATGGTCGAATTTTAAAAATCTAAAAATGACCCAGTTCGGGAAATCAAATTTCCTATCTCCAAAAGAAATATTAGCTTTTCATGAGGTGTTTTGGATTTTTGACCAAAGCCAAATCCGAAAGTTAGGTAGTTATTTTTTAGTTAGTTTATTATTTTTTCAAAATAATTTTTAATAAGATTGTCTTTTCACCCTAAAAAGGTGTGAAAAGCACTCGAACACATATATATATACATAATGTAAAATGTAAAGAGAAGGGATACAATATAATACAATTTAACATATTTGGATAGTTTTTAATCAACAAGTATAACATGGACCTGGATGTACTATTTTTTCAAAATCAATAAAGATGAGTCTTTTTTTCTTTCAGATGTGTAATAGTTTCATTATCATTTTACAATTAGTCCTTTGGATAAACCAATAGAACTTCTTCAAAGTGATAGTTTGATGTGCATGCTACCTGATTTGATTCATACTCTATATTTTCAATTGGTTTTCTCATTTTGCATGGTTAAATTCCATTGATTGAGGCCTTAGTCAATTCGTCTGTCATTTGAGAAGTATTACCCTTTTGAAATATCTCTAAATTTGTTTTAGGTTGCATGTACATTCCATAACACCTTTGAAGTGATATTAGGCCTTTTGGAGGGGAATTAATGGATAAACTTCATGAGTTAGAAATATATGATGATTCTCAACTGATAATTTTTCTTGAGAAAGTATGCTAGGAATTAAGAAAAGAAAAGAATGATGACATAGAGGAAATTTTTTTGGATCAGGTTGAAGAAGAATCTATACATGATGAGATGTGTATGGAAATAGGTATCAATGACCATGAGGAAGAAGATATGCTTAGTACAGAAGAAATCTCATATTTACTAGACATTGAATATCAAAAACATGTTGAGAAGAGTGGTCAAATTTTTTTCTCAATGCACCATGATACGCAACTTGATGGATTAGTACATACTCAAGGGGTACTAGATGAAGAAGATGATAAATTTTAGGAATCAAATAACGGAGATGAAATAGAACAACGTACAACATATGAACACAAAGAAGCATCAGATGAGAGCTCTCATGGAGATATGCCCGAGTTCTCTATATCCTTGAATCCATTATTTGAAGAATATTTTCTATGCAATCAAGTCCATCAACATCATGATAAAGATAGTGGGCCTAGTGATCAT
>MU223634.1:670620-695806 GCA_018584345.1 Thuja plicata | reverse complement strand
TATATACATAATGTAAAATGTAAAGAGAAGGGATACAATATAATACAATTTAACATATTTGGATAGTTTTTAATCAACAAGTATAACATGGACCTGGATGTACTATTTTTTCAAAATCAATAAAGATAAGTCTTTTTTCTTTCACATGTGTAATAGTTTCATTATAATTTTACAATTAGTCCGTCAGATAAACCAATAGAACTTCTTCAAAGTGATAGTTTGATGTGCATGCTACCTGGTTTGATTCATAGTCTATATTTTCAATTGGTTTTCTCATTTTGCATGGTTAAATTCCGTTGATTGAGGCCTTAATCAATTGGTCTGTCATCTGAGAAGTATTACCCTTTTGAAATATCTCTAAATTTGTTTTAGGTTGCATGTACATTCCATAACACCTTTGAAGTGATAAGTTTTCTTATAAAGCCATCTCCGAGGTTGAACATAAGATTGGAATGATCTTAACTCTATTGCCCATGGTAGAATAAGGCATTGGTCTAATCATTATTTGGATTATAGTTATTCAGTTCATTGTTTATAGTTTTGTGATATCTTATCTATCTATTCATTTCAAATTACATACACATTTACTAAACATTCTTTCAATTACTTAAATTATTTTAGTTTACAGTTCATGATATATTGCTTTCTATTAGATTTATTTCAAGTTTCTTGCCATACTTGAGAGAGAAGGTTGAAGTGTTTCTTATCTGCTATAAAAATCCTTGTAACTTGAAGGATAAGTCAAGGTATAGGCCTACCACCCTTGGTTTTGCAGAGCCAAAATTGCAGGAGTTCCAACCTTGTCTTGGTTGTGACTTGTTAGTTGGCCAAATCACTCGGGTTTCCCAACATTGGATTGGCAAGTCCATAGGAAATCCAATCTGTCGATTTGAGCACCAATAGGTAGGTTGATGAGACTTATTTTATTATGTGGATCCAAGGGTGACCCAAAATCATGTTGTAATGCAAATCTAGGTCCAAAACATGTAACAATGTGTTCTCCACTACTGGACCAACTTTAAGAAGCAGAATGATAGCTCATTCAGAAGGATGTTCCATTTCATTATAATCTTTCATTGTTATTTTCTTCGAGGGTTCAATGTTATCTTTAGAATATTTGAGATTTATTATAACTCTCAAAGTGCATGTATGTATTCCTACTTCGTCATCTATCAAAAGTCGTCTGATTTGCAATTGTGGATGAATAATTCTAGGTGCAAGGGGTCATAATGATTTGGTTTATCACGAGGAACATTATTTTGTGTGAAGGTAATGCATTATGCGGTGGAAAGGTGACCTATCATGGCCTTAAATTGGTCAACATTTATATCAGTAAGCATAATGGACTCTTTCAAATCATTGTGTAGGACTTCTCTATGCATGGGGGATATTTATAATAGCTCAAGAATGGAGATTTTTAACACTATTTTTCCAAGATGATCAAGGAGGTTATACTGGGTAGTGACCTTGGGTCGAGAAGGAGCTCCTTGTACAATGATCTTGGTTCAACAAGTAGCGACTGCACAATGGGCATCTTTCTCTTTGATGGTTATGGTAGACACATGGGAATTCAACACTTGAATGCAGTTTATGGCATATTCATGAGAAGTTCTAGTGTAATTCACATTGGTTTTAGAATTATAATTTTAACTTGAAGCCTTCCCCTTCCCATGATTAGGCAAAGGAGTCTTGAATGCCATAATATTAGTATTGGAGGAGCCCATAGTAGGTTCCACTTCAATTATGGCTTGATCGATTAAATCTTGTACTAAATCTTTCAATATGAAACATGATGCGGTCTTATGTCCTTTTGCCTGATGATAATCACAATTTTTGTTATTGTCCCACCATTTTGATTTGATTGTTGGCTCTTATTTAATTTTAGTTAATCAAATAAAATTGAATTGGATCAATTGTTCTAAAACAAAATCAATAGGTTCTCCCAGTGGTGTGAATTATCTAGGAGGCTCATTAAATCTAGGAGGTAGGCGTTGCCAATTCTGGTGCACAATATTCACTGGTTGGAATTGTTGCAATGGTTGGTTAATCGTCTACATATTTGGAACAATTGGTCCTTTAAGACTTGTATTTTATTTCACATTGCTAATTGTTCTCGCATCGACAAAACTGTCATTCGTAACATTCTTATTTCAAGACCATAATTTACTCTTGCCATTTGAACTGCTCACATTTTTATTTTCTTTATTAATTTTGAGTGCTCCTCTCTAAATAAGATCTGATTTGACATTTATTTATTTCTTAATGAACTTCTCGATAGTACTTGTACTTTTAAATTTCAACTCATATGTCATTTCTAGCACACGATTTTTAATGAATAAGCTTACTTTTTGTTCTTCAAGGATATCGAACAAACATCGGATGATAAGGTTACACCATCATATTTAGAATGTTATGAAAGGTTCACCAAATTTTTTCTTTATGGTACATAAATATATTAAGGTAATTTTAATTTCCAATGTTGAAGGCAAAATGAGAGATAACCTTTTTAGCCAGTTTGATCCATAATTTTATGTTCCCTGGTAAACATGTGTACCAATCCATTTCTTGCATAACAAGGCTCTGAGGAAAGAAGCACATCAAATATGTGTCATCATAAGCCACCTATATACATAATGAATACAAATCTCAAATATGATCTTTTGGGTTCCCTTTTCCTTTATACTTTTCAAACTGTGGAACCTCAAAATTTGGTGTAAAAGGAGGCATGTACAAACTTTTATCAAACAGATTTGGGCATAAATCTTTTTGGGTGTATAGTTTCTTAACTCATTTGATTCATAATGCCTCTACTTCTCATCTCAAATCCCCAATTTGTTGTGACACCTCATTAGTAGGTGATGATTTCACAAATGTATCATTTATACCCGAATGATCTCTTTGCCGATGAATTGTTCCTCTTCCAAGGTTATGATCATGATGCTCCAAAATTAACAACCTTTGAGTACTCAAATAAGATGAATTTGATAATTCATCTTTAGGTTTTGCCATATTTATGAAATTTTGATATTAATTTGGTTGTTTTTGTTGTTATTTTTTATATGGTTTAAATTATGCTATCGATGGCTATTGTTGTTGATGAGGAGCCATTATTTGATGTTGGACATTTGGATGAACAAATTGTTGAAGCAGGGTAACTTGTCCTTAATATTGTGACACATATTGTTGTTATTGCACCATTAACTACATTTTGGTGGATATGCCATATATTAATAAATTGGTTGTTCTCTTTGATATAGATGTCCCATTTGGTAATGTTGCATATTTAATTGTTGTTGTTCTCGCTTTGATTATTTTTGGTATACCAATTTTCCAAGAAAACTTCCAAGAATTTTTGGTTGATGTTTTTGAGATTTTGAGTGTCAGTATTTATATTAGACTGTTGTGAAATGTTTGATTGGACTTGTGATGGATCGATAATATTCTTTTGTTTTGCATCAAGTGATGTGTCTACCATAACTTTCAAAGTCATGCAAGATGAATCTATTAGTTTAAGAATGTATACCCTTCATGTGTTTTTACTTGGCCCTTTAGGTGGTAAACTTGTTGAAACCACTCCATGTGTTATATGATAAGTCAATAAAAGCGGGCCACTTTGTTGTGTATTTTATTTTTATTCCAAAGAAGGCATTCATGTTGTGAATGTAAACGTATCTTGCATTTCTTTTTTCTAGCTTGTAGAAGAAATGTGTGATAAATCAATTCGTAATGTTCTTGTCAGTTTCACCATAGAATTTTTATTCATGTTCATTCCCACTTGAGGTAATGGTGACTTTATATCAAACAAAGGATTATGAAATTGTTCAAAGTTTTGGTTTGGAGGAATTTCCACTATCAATTCCTTTCGAGGTCTCTTTGGAATCATTTTTGTGTTTTCTTGGTTTGAAATATGTTTACCCTTTGTTTGTTCCAAAGTAGGTTTGGGTTGAATTTCTTCCAAGATAGGATTCATTGATTTAAGTAAATCATATTCTTCCAACATTGGTTCATATTCAGGATTCAATTCCATTTTATCTTCAAGGACATTGAAGTACCTTTTTGCATCTTTATACATCAAATATTCCAATGTCTTCCAAACTTTTGGACCTTTTATTGCTTCATCAATTTCTTCTTAGGTACATCTATCAAGGAAAGATGAATTTCATGTGATGATTCTAAATTTGAGGATGAGTCTAAATAATTATTTGGGTCTTTTTTAAAAAGTAATGGTGATCCAGGTTGAACATAATTAAATCTTGGATGATAGACTGTTTCCATATTAGATGAAGATCCTTGTTGGATAGAACCTTGGATTGGTTGATTAAGTTCAAATGTCAGTTGGGTATTCTCTCTTGGTGTTGGTGGAACACTACCAAATCCTAGTTTCATTGGGACAAATATTGGTTCATAGTTTGGAGGTGGCCCCCATTGAATCATGTCATAGTTTGTAGATGTGTTGGTAGGAGGACCCGCGTTTGGATTAAAATGTTGTTGATTGGTATAACCTTGTTGTTGTGAGGGTACAATTTATCTTGGATCTAAATTTTATTATACATCTTCTATTGAGGTATACATGGTCTGATACGACAAACCTTGTTGTATTTTAAAATCTTTGGATCTTGTTTCAATTGATATGATTTACTACAACTATGCACCTAAGGATACGAGGGACAAATGAAAAATGAAACTTGTGTTTTGATGACTATTTTTTTTGGATCTTTAAAGTTTTGAATGATTATGATCAATGCAACTTATATCCAACTTAGGGATATGTGACACAAGGGATGCAAATTAAGGACTATGAAATGCAAACTATGTTTTTGGATTTTTGGGATTTTGCAATGCAATTTAAAGATAATGTAATGGATGAAAACTAAGGAATATTTAATGCAAAACAAAAAAAATTTTGGATTTTTTTGGATTTTTCAAATCTTGAAAAATGCAAGCTTGAAGGTATAACCTTAGGAAATTGAGGTAAGGCCAAGATCTTAAAGGACCAAGGGAAAAACTAAAGGATAAAGGACCAAGGAAAATGATAGGGATGATCCTATCCTAGACTCGTATTGACTCTAATTAAGGTCATTTTCTATACCTTCTAATGGTTTTAATTCTCAACCCCAACCTAGGAGAAAAATTTTAGTTTCTTTCTCCTTATACAAGGGCCTCTCTACCAAGGATAAAATCCAACTCTTTCTTGAATTCACTAAGGTAAATTCACTCCAACTCACACCATGAAACTTTTTAGGATTGATTAGGTTTTAGCTCATATAATTTCATCCAATCTTGATGTTTTATTTCCCATAGTTCAATCACTCTTCTCATTGAGTACAAGAATTCGTTGGTTTAAGGACTAGTATCCATATTAGTGCTAATTAGGCCACTAAAGTCTAACAAATTCCAAAATTCCCAAAGGAACCCCGAAATAGGTTAATAATAATATCACCCATTTGGACACTCTTAGATATTTTTAGGGTTTGGGGTCACCAAGTTGTCTGTACAATACCTTTTGCAGACTGGGTCTTTTTCCTTAATAATAGGGCTAATTGCATAGTTTCAAGGCAATGACTGATAATTTGGATTCATCAACTCTTGAAACTAGTTTTAGGACTTCTTCACTACCTTAAAAACACCCTTCAAGTATTGGATCCCTCAATCCAATCCTTTATTCTATCTATATCCGACATCAACTTGCTCCTAGTCGGGTACACACTATCTCGCCTGGGGCAATCTCTTTAAATTAGCAAACAAAATCTCCTGCAACTGTACAAAAAGGAAAATAATGTACAAATGTTCCAATTTAAATTCTCCATGGTACATAAATATCCCATGGTGGTAAATCATTGTGGAACCATATTTACACAGACAAACCCTTGCACTGACAGTGAACAGTCTAGGAAGGATTTGATTTTATTTAAGCACACTAAACTATACGAGAAATATCAAGAATTATCTATAGTAAAAGGAAACAATTATAATAATATAAAATAAACATAAAAACAAGTTCCTCAATCCATAATTAATTAAAACAAACTAAAACTTGCAGACCGTGTACAAAACAACAAACTATCAATTAATCCTTCTTGGTAAATGCAACCAAAATTTGTCCAACCTCTATACATTGCTTGGAAAGCTCTTATATATGTCCCATGGGCTCATAACAAATAACTCTTCTGACCCATGACTTCCATTAAGGAATTTTTCAATTCTTGTCCAAATGTTGTCAAGCAACATTGGAAAGTTGTAAAAGTTGTTGAAGCATTATTTTTACAACTTTTATCATCTCATTTCCTTGACCCAAAGAATGGGTTCCACAAGGTTACCAAACTAACCCTAGACCTAATAACACCTCAATTAGGTCCTTTTGTGCACTATGGGTGCCATTTCCACATTTTGCCACATTTTGGTTTCCAAAACATATAAAAGGTCTTTTGGACCAAATTGACCACAACCTACAACACAACCTGCCAAAACAACACAACAACATCCCAACATAACATTATTTATGTACATGACGATAAGAAGGTATTTCACACCAAAAACCAAGGGTTACCCAATCCAAACCCCGAGGTGCTCCTGCACCAACAAACCCGCACTGACAAGATTGGGTATTGACTTTATGATGATGACAAAAGGACAAGATTATGATAAGGTTAAGATTCTCTTCAAAGACACGAGGTATAACCCTAAAACTTGAATTCTTGGGTTTTGTAAAAACTAGTTTAGGGTATAATTTTAAAATGAGGATGCTAATGCAAGGAAAAGATAATTATGACAAGGATAATGTAGCTATAGTGAGGTCCAATAATAAGGACCAAAGTTTGATAGTGAGGACTAATGTGCAATTACGAGGGAGACAAGTGCAATGATAATGGTAATGAATGATTAGTATGCAAAGACAAATATGACCTAAAATATAAGGCAATTATGATGTCTATGCAATGACCAAGGTAATGATCAGGACTATGCAATGAGAATTAGGAATAATGCAAGTACAAACTTAAGGTTGAAACAAGATTCTATGTTCTTGTAATGTTTTGAAGCTCCATATTTTGAAAGGTTTGATCAAGTTTAAAATTTTTTTGTAATGTTTTAGGATAATGTTTTGAAGATTTTGGTGAGGTGTTTAAATTATGCAAGTTGTTTAACACTCACACAAGACACATCAAGCAGAATGACTATTTTTTTTTTCATTTTTAACAAATACTTTACAACCTAGGCTGGAAAAAATACTAATTGTTGAATCCCCACTTGGATTTCTCCATATAACTAAACGAAAGTTGATAAGTAGAGATTATAGTGTCACTATACCCCTTCACATGACACAAAAATCACTAGAATCTCCTGTTTAAAAGCTTTGAAAACCTTGAGGATTTTATGTCTCACAATGAAGGGTATGTGTGGGGCATCTTAGTCAATATTTGACCTTCCACGCCAACAAGTATATAATGATTTTTTATTTCTAAAACAATAGCTCATAGTAAGGGAATCCAATTTAGGAATCGCAATGATAAACTTTGTTACAAGGTCTCCCAACCCTTAGAACATGGATTTTACGCATATCAAGGATACTGGAGGAGAGCTATCATGCACCACATCTCATTGATTAGACTTTTGGTTACAATCACATTTTTATAAAGTGATTGAGAAGAGCTTGTCCTTAGCTCGTTACCACTCTTATGGACTTCTTATGAGGCATACCCTCTAATGCAAAAAAAAAAAAGAGAAAAGAACATTGGGTGTTGTTATCACTTTTCTCTTACACCCAAGTTTGAAGGAAGCACGAGGCAATAGGATACTCTGCATAGTAGTAGGTCCACTCTACAATGTGAAAGTGCACCAAACATACCAAGAAGAGTTCATTGACCTTTAAGAATTGATATGTGCTCTAATTTAATTAAAAAACAAACACATGAGTTATAAAAAGCACATACTATATTTTTCATGCATCCTGCAATAAACTCATTAGTAGTTTAGCAAAGAATTCTCTATTCCATGATTGCCACAATATTGCACAAATTGATCAGCAACACATAAACCTTATGCTAGCAAAAATAAAAACAACTGTGAAAAGCAGGAAGGAAGAATGGAACCAAGAACAAAGTATAACTTCCCAACTACACAACTCTTATCCCAATTACACAAGTCCAACACACAATTGCACAAAAATAGCTCCCACCTATGCAAAAACAAGCCTAAGTGTACATCATAACAACCTAAGTGTGCATAAATAGTTCTAAGTGCACAAAATCAAACACAAAATGTAATAACTTGCAAAATTGATTTAGAACTTAGATTTTGATTACACGCAGGTTAATTGATCCCATGTTTAGATTCAGATGATAAATTTGAGGATCGTTATGTCATCCTATTTAAGCGATGTGAAAAATTATCATCAATTAAGCATTCCTAGTTAATTTGTAACTAAGTGAAGTTGTATTCATTTTAAAACCAGTTGAGAATATTTGATTAATTTTCAACCCAAATGCAGATGTCAAGTTCATTTTAAGCATCATACTAACAAATTAAACATCATTAAAATTGCATGCATGAAGAAAATGAAAACAAGGCCTAAACCGCATCCACAATAATCCAACTATGCAGATCTAATCCTAACTATGCATTTTAAACCTTGTTTGTGCAACAGGATATGAAAAATACACAAAAATGCCTCTCGAGTGCACAACTTGAGTCCTAAATGCGCATCACAACTGCCAAGTGCGAAAATCACTTGTATGTACTTGCAAAACACATCTAAAAGACAAAAAAAATCCTTCAAAATTTCATGTTTCACATTGGGTTCACCAAAATGTAGACTAGGAAAATGAGGCATCAAAAAGATGCACGAAATAAACAACCACAAAACCTAAAACATCATGCAACCTAATCCTAATCACACCATTAAAGAAATTGAAATGAAGTGCATAAAAACATGAATTTAATCAAAACACTCCCTCAATTAGACTTCAATTTCCTTTCTTTATTCTCCAAATAATGACACGTTGATCCCATTTTTACGAAGTAAACCTATAAATTGTTAATGAATTGTAGCTTCGATCAGATTATTCCTATCGATGCAATCAAATACATAAGTGACCTATCTTCCTTGAGAATTTGATCTCTATCCTTCTTCTGTATTATGCTATGATTTATCATAATACACAATTAAGAATAGTTAAATAACAATCATGTATATGCATAAATACACACACACACACACACACACACACACACACACACACACACACACACACATATAATACTACACATGTATATTATTAAATATACACATACACATGATTAAAATTGAAATTGATATAACTATCATCAATCATACTAATGATATTAATCATGTTGTTGATTTTGTTCATACCATTAATGTTAATCATGTTGTTAATAATAATGACATTGTTGATATTATTTTAGGCATGCATTGATATTGAGTATCAATGTCCACATTGATATAAATATTATACTATGTTATCAATGATAGCATAATATGATATCGATATCATATTGATTAAATGTTGCATTGATATCAACACGGTTTCATAATGAGTATCGACCTTGTTCAAATTGTAATATGAATTGATATTAATATCGATGGTAATTAACATCGAACACACTATGATTAATATTAGTTTGTGGTCGGTGAACAAACATGTCTCTACATTGTATTTATTTTAAAACCAATTGAGAAGCTTTGATTAATTTTAAACCCAAATGTAGATATCAAGTTCATTTTAAGCATCATGCTGACAAATTAAACATCATTAAAATTGCATGCATGAAGAAAATAAAAACAAGGCCTAAATTGCATCCACAACAATCCAACTACGCAGATCTAATCCTAACTATGTAGTTTAAACCTCGTATGTGCAACAGGCTATGCAAAATACACAAAAATGCCTCTCAAATGTGCAAGTTGAGTCCTAACTGTGCATCACAACTCCCAAGTGTGCAAATCACTTGTATGTACTTGCAAAATACATCTAAAAGATTAAAAAAAATCCATCAAGTTTCATGTTTCACATTGGGTTCACCAAAATGTAGACTAGGTAAACGAGGCATCAGAAAGATGCACGAAATAAACAACCACAAAACCTAAAACATCATGCAACCTAATCCTAATCACACCATTAAAGTAATTGAAATTAAGTGCATAAAAACATGAATTTAATCAAAACACTCCCTCAATTGGACTTCAATGTCCTTTTTTTATTCTCCAAATAATGACACGTTGATCCCATTTTAACGAAGTACACCTATAAATTATTAATGAATTGTAGCTTCGATCGGATTATTCATGTCAATGAAATCAAATACATAAGTGACCTATCGACCTTGAGCATTTGATCTTTACCCTTTCTTCTTTATTTTGCTATGATTTATCATAATACATGATTAAGAATAGTTAAATAACAATCATGTATACACACACACACACACACACACACACACAATATTGTACATGTATATTATTAAATATACACATATACATGATTGCAATTGAAATTGAAATAACTATCATTAATCATACTAATGATATTAATCATGTTGTTGATTTTGTTCATACCATTAATGTTAATCATGCTGTTAATAATAATGACATTGTTGATATTATTTTATCCATGCATTGATATTGAGTATCGATATCTACATTGATATCAATATTACATTGCGTTATCAATGATCAATGATAGCATAACATCAGATCGATATTATATTGATTAAATGTTGCATTGATATCAACACGGTTAGATAATAAGTATCGACTCAGAACATGTGACGCCAACTACCAACAGAGAAGGCCCAATCACCTGTTGCTACGCAACATCATTTTATTGTCAAACACAGTCTACGTAGGAGCAAGCTAGTAAACTTTGTTCACACGATAATTTTTACCATGTTAAAATTGACACTCGTATAAATATTAGATTTGGGATTTTTTTATTTTGCTTTGATGTTTGTTTGACCATCAATTTTAATCATGTGCCCATGTCACATTCTCACTAGCATAACTTTGACACTCATTTGACCGTCATATCCAGCTTTTTTGTTTTGTTTTGACAGTGATTTGACCGTTAATTTTAATTGTATGGTTTTGCTGACATCAACAAGGTTTGATAAATTGGACCCCTCTCCATTTCTGATTTTGATTTTGCATTTTGATTTTGGAGGGCCATAACTTAGTCATACAAACTCCTTTTTTAGTGCATTTGTTTTTTATTTTGGGTAGAATCTCCTAAATTTTTCAGTGGCGATGTTAGTTTCTGGAATTGGTGGATAAATTTTGTAGAAATCTCAGTTTTTGGTGACTATTCCTGTCAAATCCTCAGTTTTGCAACTTTAGAGGATTTTTTCGGGCTCATACAAACACATTTTTAGGTGTCATTTTTTTTAAAGAGCATGATTTTTGGTCTACTTTCTAGAATTGCTATTGTTTTATAGATATTGAGCGTGGACATATCACTTTCAATATTTGGTTTATTTTGGCCTATTTTGGCACTTCTAACTGATTGGATCCTTGAGTGATATTGTGTCTTACTTGTTTGAGTGTGCCATAGCTTCATATTTCTTATTGTAGTCATTAAAATAAAAAATCCACTTCTTCTCAGTTTTGCAAGTGGCAATTGTACGTGATCTTAATAAAAGAACCCCCCAAAATAAAGTGCTAATATCATCTATTTTGGGGGGTTCTTTTATTAATGGCATTGGGGGTGGGGTGTAATGATTTTTCGATCTCATTTTTTCATGTGATAAGTGTATCTTGGCTAAAATCATGGAATATATTATTCATCCTGCTATTGTACATTTTTTTACCCCAGATAACTATGAAGCATGTGTAAGAGGCATCATCACATATTGTAGATGATTTAAAATCCTTCCTAATCTTTATGGACTCATTCCTAAGCTAAAGTCCAAGTTGAAAAAATTATCTTGTCATGAAAGGAATTGAAATATCATAGGATTAATGGCTTACACCATCAATAAGTCTTCCTTTCTAGATGTCAAATCCAAGATTGTTGATGTTAGGTGCCCACACACATATTGGACCATTGTTTGGGAGCATTTTGGAGATCCACGTGTTCCTCCATTCCTAGAAAATCCGATTGCAGATTGTTTTATTCCACTTGATGATGTAGATAACATTCCCTATGATGAGCATACCTTAAGGGAGATTGAATGTCTTGCATTCCTTGAAAGTTATGATGATTTATTGGTTCAACCCGCAGCTCCTACTCCTCCACTTGAGACCCCTTCTATTTTTTCTCTTGATGATGCTTGTATTCCTAAAGCCATAGATTCTTGTGATTCAACCCAACAAGATATTCCTTGTCTTCAAAATATGATTCTATGGGAAGACTTCTTGGCAGACATTGTTGGTTTATTTGCGGAGTCCTACATTGAAGATTTGGGAGACATCATTGATGACATTCATCTTCTCTTTGATGAGGATGATCCTTCTTAATTTGTTGTGAGGGAACACTTTGACCCTCATCTTCATTCTCCACTTGAACCTTCTTTCAAGTTTGACATGCTTGTGGATCCTTTGATATAGTAGTTGGAGGAGGTCCCTTTATCTTCACAGAAGACATTTGAGTCTTTGGAGATTGGCTTTCATAAGTCTCTTCCTTCACTTGATATGTCACATTGCATGATTTAGGTTAATCATGATTATGTGTTGGAAACTCCTATCTAGTTTTTGGAAACATCATACATTTTGAAGTTTCTTCCTATAGATTGGGAGGCTTCATTTATACACATATGTCATTGTTTCTTCCCAAGGGGAGGAACATTATTTAGTTTGCATGTTACAATTTCTACATTGATTCTATATCATCTACCATTGGTACACCTTCTGCATTTTTGTCTGACTTTCAGTCACCCTTTTTTTTGGCATTCTTGGAGTCATATGGTCATGTCAAGTCAGTCTGGTCAGTCTGAGTCTAGGTCTAAGTCTTTCTTAGGTAGGCTATCTTTTTCGGGTTTCCATGTCATTGCCTTTCCTTCTCTTAGCCGGGCGGGTTGTTTTCGAGGTCTCATTATTTTGGGTAGGTTGTAGATCCTAACCCGGCAAAGATTTGTGCTCCAATCAATGTTCTTTCTCAGGCAGAGATCGAAGACTAGTATGGATCGATTCTACAGGTCTCAACAATCCTAATGCAACAAACGGCGAGCAATTTGGTTAAGAAATGAGCGAGAACGAGCTCGGCGGGATTTCAGAAATCATCTTCTCCATGGCGGAATTCTACCTACGAAGGTAATTTTCCGCAAAGGCAGAAAAGAAGAAAGAGCACTGTGGTGGACCCTACAACGGGTTTTCAAAGCACTTTTTCAAATTTCCAGGTAAGAGAGAAATGTTTAAAAGGAAATTTGGAATCAAGAAAGACTTAAAGCGGAGAATTAGATTTCAGCTTCTCCGTGGCGGAATTCTACCTAAGAAGGTAATTTTTCGCAAAGGCAGAAAAGAAGAACTTTGCACTGTGCGGGTTTCGCACCTCTCAGGTGATTTTCCACAAAGAAGAACTTTGCACTGTGCGGGTTTCGCACCTCTCAGGTCATTTTCCGCAAAGAAGAACTTTGCACTGTGCGGGTTTCGCACCTCTCAAGTGATTTTCTGCAAGCTTAGTTATAATAAGGTGGGCCCAATTTATTAAAAAGGAATATTATGTTATTGTTTTAAGAGATCAAATAAAGCATGTGCTTTAAGTTAAGTAGCCCGCGCACTTAAAAATGACATGCAAAAAGATAGGTAGTGGCTTCTCCATATTGCGGGTTTCGCACCTCTTTTCTCATTTTCCACGAGGAGAAGCTCTTTTCCCATTTTCCGCAATGGAGAAGCTCTTTTCCCATTTTCCGCAATGGAGAAGCTCTTTTCCAATTTTCCGCAATGGATAAGCTCTTTTCAAATTCCTGCAATGGAGAAGCAGATTTGGTATTTTCCACCGGCCGATATATCCATGGTTTCAAAGTCTTTTAAGATTTTGATCACATGGGGCGTTTTGAAATCATTCAAAGAGTAAATGATGTTTCGAATTCGTGGCCCAATGGATTCAACTCGATAATACTTGTTGGAGATGAAGAGTTTCAGATTCTATAGTGACTGTTCGAGTTCTCAGATTTGAAAAGTCTTTTTCTTTGCATTCTGTCTCTTTGTATTCGAGGAAGAGGGAAGGTCATTGGCTCTTAGAAGCCTGATGTATTGTAGAGTTTATAAATTCTGTAAAGAATTCAGTATAGAGGGTCGGCAAACTTGTTAATGAAGCAGAAGTGATTCTATTTACAGAGGCTTTGTCTCATGTTTGTTGCACCATTTTAGTGAATCATTTGCATTTTGAATAGATAGAACAATCATATGTGAAGCCGGCAGTTGCATGCTAGATTCTATTTCATGTCTGTGATTGCAGTGAAAGTAATTCTATTTGCTTGTCATGAATGATTCTTCTCCTATTCATTCAATAATTTAGGTGCATCAGAATAGAAAGTACAATTGTAGGTGGAACTGTAACTCCTGCTTGGATTCTATTTCATGTTAGAAGTTGCAGCGTAAGCAATCCTGTTTGTTGTCCATGTACGATTCTGCTTCTGTTCTCCTTAGTAGAATATGCATTTCTAGAATAGGTAGATTAGATTTGAATATAGATTAAACATTACCTTGCCTGAATTGTTTGTGTCTACAAGCAATTTGGTTAAAACTCATAAGAAGATAACCTGATGATCATAAAGAAACAAATTCATTGAAAATTAAACACAATCAGGGAGCTATACCTGTCAATTCAGAGGGCAGTGATAGAAGACTTACACTGACCCATTTGTTGGTGACATCTTTTTGTTCTCTCACCTTGGGTGTTAAGAAGAGTCAGAGATTATAAATCTAACGGGAGGACAATTTGTTAACCAACATGCATTAAGAAGGGCTATTTTGTCTCTCTTCCTTCTTCATATTTAGAGGATAAATCTTTGTCTTTGGAGCTTGATCACATTCAATTACCATTTGTTCCTTGCTTGTCACCTTCTATTGGGGACATGATGACACATGAGAATATTTTAGAGACATCATCATACTTCATTTGGATTCCCCTTCCTAGTTCTTATCCACAATGGGGAACATTCATGTATTTTTACTTGGTCTATCTTCTTCCTAAGGGGAGAAATGTTGTTTGTAGGAATTGGTCTATGTTTTGCCTTCAATCACTCACCATTCTCCCAGGACATTGTTCATTATGGGGGGATATCATGTCTCATTATGTCCTTCCTATGAGGGGATAGTTGATTGTATATACATGGTGTATGTAGTACTGGGGGGGTCTTGAGTACTCCATCCATCTATGCATCTTGTTTATTTTCATCTCTCTTTTTGGAGGGCAGTTTTGTCCCATGAGGTTTTCTCCCTTGCTCCATTTTTTGAGAGATTTCATTGCATTGCACTTGCATATTATACATGGGTACCTAACGTGGCATAGTAGTCAAGACCCATCTTGCATTGTCATCTCGCATTGTGAGTTTAAGTGCATTCTCCTAAGTTGCACTTAAGGGGGGTGTTGGTTTAGTTAATTATTGTAATTAAACTTTACTTAAGCTTACTTAGTATAATGCATTTATAATAGTTTAATATGATACACCTAGGACTTTGCATCTTATTTTAGTACAGGGTGTAGGAGAAATTCCACTTTAGGTGGTGATAGTTGTTATCTCATTTCCACATTATGTGTGATATCCACCTTTAGTGCTCTTATCACATTATCATCCTCACTGTTGCACATACTTCATTGTCAATGGAGGATGATCCACCTTTGGTGGACATGTGATGCCACCTAGTGTGGTTGATGGGTTATCTCTTGCATGTCTCCTAGTTATCATGCATTGCATGTATATTCAGGCATATCTACATTGTACTTTGTTGACGGGGTTTTGCTGACCGGGTCCGCCAACAGTCATAAGTTGTCACCGGGTTCCGGGGAAATTGGCCAACTCCGCCTGCAAAGGTTGTCCGAGGGAAATAAATCCTCCAGGCCTTCAAGCACCTGGGTGTCGGGTCACGACGGTGCGGGGCTCGGTCGGGAGAGGTGACTATTTTTGAGGGGGATAGCTGGTTTCTTCAACTCATCTTCTCCAGAGATTCGATCAAAGTAAGGTTTTTTCGAGTGTTCTATACTTAGCAAATAAAATGAAAAATATCCTGCAGGGTTAGAAGTATTTCATCTAACTATAATCATGTTGGAATGTCTGGAACATCAATAATACTCTGGTAGACTACACTAAATACTGAAGAAACACATAACCATCAGTTAGCATTCCATCAGTAGCGGGAGGAAAGAGTTCGTTAATCTACTTTAACATACCAGAGTAAAAGACATAAAGAACATTAAAACATGAAATACCATTAACTCAGAAGCAGGAATGCCAACAACATCATTGCCAATAATTCTTCCTTCTTCATTAATATTTAGTCCAGCAAGCACTGGTGCGTGATACAATGGCGGCTCCAGGGGAGCATCTAACTATCAAGAACAGAACAATGGAGCATTGAGCTCTGCAACTTAAAAAGAGAAATCACGTTGCTATTGCTATGGACAACAAAATCATCAATTTTGCCGACCCTTGGAAATGAGTCGATTTGCCTATTTATACAACTCTCTTCTAACCCTAACCCTATTTACATTATGTTCCAATAAAATAAAATATCTGGGGGCCGGTACTACCTGCGCCACCCTACAAAAGACCTGGAGATGGAATAGGTCTGCCATGTCAGAAGAATAAGACAAGAATATACATCAGAAGAATCGGTCTCGAGAAGAGAGCCCGAAAGGAGAAAGAAGGAAATAGGTCCCTCGGGGACCGAGGCTACATGCCTCATAAATGGGAAATGTGACTCCCTGTCTCCAATGTGCCAGGTGTACCTCTGAACGGTGCCTCGAGAAGACCACCCTGTCAGAAAACCAACTGCCAAGTCGACGTCTCTTTGATGTGGCCAACCACCTTCTGACAATTTTATTAACTGCCTCTGAAAGTGACCGGTCGACCTCGGGGACTGGGACACGGATCACTTTAAAGAATACAAAATTTTTGGACCCGGGACTCCGGGATCCGGGAACTTACATCCCCAAAAGAATAAAGAATACTCAACACTCAAGTTTCCCCCGGCCCCTGGAGAAAGCTCAAGGTTTCTTATTATCGTTGAAGGCCTGAAGGAGGCAGGAAATGTCGTCTTCATCTATCTCTTTTAGGCTGGCCCTTCTGTGCCTGGCCACTTCAACTTGTTCCCCCAGGTCCAGAATATTTTCTTTGAATTCATCCGCCATCCTCGCGGTGTCATGACCCTTAAGTATCATGCTGGTAAGTTTCACCATCTGGGCCCCATCTATCCCCTCTAGGGATTGATACCGAGATTTCATTATCTCATCAAAACTCCCCAAAACTAAATCTTCGGGGGTATATGTATCTGTACTAAGGGGATCAGCCCCGGAAGCCTTTATCACAAAAGACTTGTATAAATTAGAAGAATACTTTACAGTGTTTACCTTCTCTTGCAAGGACTCTACCAGTTGCTTGGTTACCTCCAATGTGAGGTCAAGTCTAGAGTGCTGAGTTCTTACAAAATCAAATGATTCCTCACCCAGAATTTCAGATTCAGAAATTATATCTTCTCCCAAGGTGAGGAGCTCTTTGAGCTCCACCTTCCACGCTTGGTAATTTTCGGCGTCACCCTCCCACTGCTCAATGAGTGTTTCTGCCTGATGAATAACTTGTCGGGCCATGTATAAGTCCGGGAGAGTGGACGCCAGGAAACGTCGGGTGTTTCCTATCTGTAGGGTGACCCATTCATCTACTGCTTGGGCCTTCTTTTTCATTACTCACAGGGAGTCTATGTCACTCTGCGGTAATTCCTCTGATGTGGAAGTCTCTGGAGGGGCGGCATTGATAGGTCTGGCCAGCTCAGTAAGCAACCCCATAAGGTTTGCGTTCTTTTCCTTCTCAGTCTTGAGCCTCTGGGCCTCTTTTTCATATCGGGCTTCAACTGCCCTTGCTGCCTCCTTAAGAAAGTCTACCTCACCTTGCTTTCCTCTTTTTCCTAGGGACACCTCTGCAAAATTGTAATCCGCGGGATCTGCAGTTGCTTCATCAGTGCCTGGGGGAGGTGTTGCCACAACGACAATTGTTTCTCCACCCAACCCAGTTCGCAGAGTATGAATTGTCCGGGCTTTCTTCGTCTTCGGCAGGGCCTGAACTTGGGCCATCATTTCAGCCAGGGAGGGAGGAATCACCGGAGCGGACTGAGCTTTTCTCTTTTTGCTTTCTACCAGCCACTGAGGTGGGAGAGGTGGCCTTCCTGCCAGAGCTTATTCTCTTGATTCTCTCCCGGTGTCCTGTGGCTGTTGCTCCTCTTCGACGTGGACTTCATCCGTTTCTCTCCCTGTCTCAACTTCTTCTGCAGTAACATTCTTTTCAACCTCCATCTCCTCAGCCTGGTCCGGTATGTCAGTCGCTGGATCTGGACCCTGGTAGGCTTCCTCAGGAATTTCTTTTTCAAGCGGCTCTTCTTCTTCTTGTTCTGCTTCTTGTTCTTCTTCCGCCAGGGCTTCTTCCTCTGTTGGCAGTAGGGTAGGTATCGGGCCAAGATTTAGAGTTTGGGCCGTTGTGATAACCTGCCTGAAGGTTGCCCCCAGGAGTGGCCCTTGGAACATGGCGGCTGGGTTTACAGTTATTCTTGAAGGTCCAGTTCCCCCAGCGGATGCCATTTGTTCGCCTAGCTTCAGTTGGTCCACTCCCGGACCTTGCATATCTTGAGCCCCGGAGATAATCTCTGGCTTTGGCTCTTTTTCTTTTGCCTCCTGCTCTTGTTCTTGTGCAGGTTCCTGTTCCAAGTCTTATTGGTCCGCAGCCTCTTGTTCGGTATCTGGGACTTCTATTTTCGCTTGTGTATTGTTCCCTTGCAAATTTCTGAACTCATCGGTTGCAAATACATCAAACTCCTCTTCCAGAGGGGGACTGATTGGGACCTCTGTAGGTTCTACTTCTTTCTCCGGTTCCGGGGAACTGGAAGAAAGGATCTCTATTTCCCGGGGGAGGGATGTCTCCGGCACTGGGGCTGGTTCTGCCTTGGGCTGTTTGATGTGCTTCCTTTTCCTCCGGGTAACCAAAGGTGGCCCCGCATCGGCTATTGCTGCCGCTTCCATGGGATCCACCCCCATTGCCTTCACCATTAGGGCTGCCAGCGACGGGGAGGAAGGAGGACGAATTGGTCCGGCCATGAGCGGGGGAGTGGCCAGCCTCGTTATTAACTGCTCCCTCATCTGCTGGGAGGCTGCCACAAATTGCTTAATCTATTCTTGTATAGGGACTTCTTGTGCGGAGGGGGTTATAGCTATTCTCTTTCCTTTATCTGCGCCTTGTGAAGAAGTCTCGGCCCTCGGGGTCAATTTTGGTACCGGCTGTGGTGCTAATTTTGGCGCCGGTCGGGGAGCTTGATGCATACTCCTGGGGCACACCTTCTTGAAATAGGCATGACTTCACTCGACCACCTCCCGAGTGAAGTCCTCAATCGTGGGCCCCTCCTGGGCGGCCCAATCCATTGTCGGCAGTGCCATTTTATCTATCCCCTTTTCTTTGTACTGGGGATCTATGGTGGGGGCGGCGTTGGAGAAGCCCGAAGGGAATCTCCGGAGCTTCAGTTCCTGCATAATTTTGGATGTCATTCTGATATAGTGCCTGCTCCACACATCCACATCATCCTGGCAATCAGCCCAAAAGTCCTCCATGTGTATTTGATGGGGCTCTGAAGCCCGAGGCATTGCAGCTACTATTTTGCCATGCGGATCAAAATTTCTCCGCGCTAGATAGAATTCCTACAAGTTATAACTTTTCAACTCATTGTCTGCCTCTTTTGCGGTGGCCAGACTGCAGGTGTAGTTCCCACAGGTGATTGGGAATGAAACGTTGGGGACCTTCTTGAGGGAAAAGAAGGCATGCAACTCCATTATTTGCCGACAATATTCCAACAGCACGATCTTGTCCCCACAATGCTTGGGCAATAAGTAGGGTTTCCCGGAGAAGCCGATGAACCTAATGTATGTATGCTACTGGAACTGGATATAGTAGTGCCCATAACTACTGACTAACTTCATCGCCTCAGTGGATAGGCGGTATCCAGCATCTCGGGTGGGTGTGAGCAGGTGGTAGTAAATGAACGAATCGTTTACTCGGCAGAAACTGGGGAAGCTGGCCTCCCATTGAATCTGTGGGAAATGGTCCCACGGTGCTTTCTGTCCCAGGCCAATCCCAAGCACGCCATTTGTAAGTAGGCCGTTGGAGTGGGGCCTCTGCTGGGCCAGGGCCCAGAAAACATAAGAAGACATATAGAACTTCTTTTTCCTGTTCGCTTGGAGGAACTGGGAGTCGACGTGATTAGAGATTATTGTCGCACAGTCAAAGAATTCTCCCTTGGTAGAGATGCCAAGGAGGAAATAGTACATCCATTTGGTGAATTCCTGGGCGGAGGGTTGCCCAAATACCCGGGCTAATGCTATTATTCCCATCTGAATGCTCTCCTTGAATTCAGAGCGGGGTATTTCTATCTTCATTCTCTTTGGGTCCCTCTTCGGGGCCTTGAGCCAGTGGATGTTCATGTACACCCGGGCAGCATCCTCTAGTTGTGTAAACTATTTCAAGGTGTCAGTCCTTGTAACCACCATGGCTCTATCAAATTGCGGGATACCCAGGCCTGCCTAGAATGTGATTGGGTCGAGGGACACCAGTGGAGTGGGGTATCTAGTGGGTTCTGCAGCTGCGAGCATAACGGCCCGGACAGAAGAGTTGTAGTTGGCAGCCAGTGTTAAGATAAGCTCCGGAGATTGCATGGAGCATGGGAAGCAAGCTGCCAGGAGGATTCCAGAATCCCCGACGTTGATTGCGAGCTGGTCTCCAGCCTGTCGCTAGATGTGCATTATCTTTACCAGGGCCTGCATTTCTGTCCAAGTTTTGACATTGGTGTCGGTCATTAGTTTTACCTTGGACTCAATCTTTGAGCCCACAATGACATTATCCTGTACATACTTCATGGTGAGGGGAAGTTTTTCCAGGGCTTTCTCCATCTTTGACTTTGCTGCTGCCCTAGTTTCTGTTGTGGTTGGTAATTCTGGGCTTCCAGGAGGAGATGATGCGGACGCTTCAGACATGTTTGGAAGATAACTCCGGGAACCTGCGAGACAAGGTGACCGTTAGAACATGTTTATCAAAGTAATCATTCTGGGGTCCGGGGAATTTTACCACCGCGGTGTTTTCCTTCCTGAAAAGTTAGTATTATGCAAAAATGCCCGAAAAGCAAAACATAATAAACAGAAGATTTTATTAAACATCCGAGCCCGGGGTATTTATCACACTTTGGCGAAGACACAGGATGGATGGGGGTAAGAGACCCGAGGCCCAGAGAAATGACCGTTAGCAAAGATGTATGAAAAGGCAAGTTGTTGAGCCCACGTGGACGCCACGTGCGTTGGTATTAAATGGATGCGATGGCGATGACGGCGGAGCCAACTGTCCGAACGCGCGGAAAGGGAAAGCCACTTGGCTGGAATTGATTACGCGCATGGGATGTAAATGAGGTTCTGACAGACTTTATGGAGGAGAGAGAAAACTGCCCATTTGAAACCGGCCGAGAGTCAAGTTTCAAATAGGTGGTTTTCTGCCTCGAAGCGAGTTTGAAGGCAAAAAACCAGAAATGGGGGTGACTCGACAAGCTAGCCAAGCCACTCGGAAGGATATACATAGAGCTGAGGGATATATACATAGACTATTTACAACTATATACATATATACATGAATATGCAATGCGTGACGACTCCCGCGGGAAAACCAGACGAGACAGAAACTTATCTACAACTATCTACAGCTATTTACACTATTTACAAAAATAACCTCTGCACAGAGGGCAGACAACGCTCTGGTAGAGCCGACCCACCAATGGGCGGAGAAACCAGAAGACAACGAGCTAGACAAGATAGAAAAACAAAACAAAACCAGATAAATGAAATCAAAACAAAGACCCAAGAAAGCCAGAGAGACGGGAAAACAGGAACACCAACCTGAGAACGCAGAAGGCGGAGAAAAGAAAGGGTTACCGCGGGAGCTCTACAATAGTTCGAGCTATCAATCGGTCAGAATCACCACCATGAAGCACTTGCACCTGCCTGAGAATGACTGAAAATCGTTAAGCGTTGATTACCATAAACTTCCTGCAAATGCTCTGTTAATCGCTTTGAAATTGCTCTTTAATTCGCTCTAAGTGCTTGAAGGTTTTAATCACGGTAAACATGAAAATGACAGATGACATTTATTTATACCCGCGGTAAAAGGCAATCCTCCTCCTTCCAGCGATCTCTGGACAAGCACGCCTCCGGACTCTGGGCCTGAGGATTCCTCGCGATGATATCCCTAAGAACATCACGACGAAGAATCCCAGAGTCTGGAATTTGGTTCCTGACAAAAGGCAACCTCTGGGACCGGAGTCCCGGAGGGGAAAACCAAACAACAAAACGACACACCGGGGAAGAAAACCCCAGAGAAAGAAAAACAAAAAGGGAAAGAAAGACAGGCAAAACTGCAAGCAAAAGCAAACAAAAGCAAAAAGGGGGACCCAACATTTTGCACACAAAATGTAGGGACGGGGATGCAGGGAAAAACATACTTGAGCAATCCATTATCGTTTGATTATTGATCATTATTGAATCCAGCCTATTAAGGATCATATCATTTTGTCTCTCTTTTTTGTGTTATTCATCGAGCTTCTAGATCTTGTCATATTCTTTCATTGCATTAGGTAAATTCTTACATGATATCAACGCTTGATGCAAAACTCTTACACTCGTCAATATCTGTATTTTTAAATGGGACACCATTATCAATAATAAAAGATAGAGGGATTCCATAATGACATATGATATAGTTCAAGATAAAATTTATAATTTGTTTACCAGTAGCATACAACATAGGGATGACCTCAATCTGTTTGGTGAAATATTTTTTAGTAGTGATTATATACTTATGCTCATTAGTATAATTAGGATGAATCTTCCCTATGAGGTCAAGTCCCCACTAAGAAAAAGGCCATGGTGAAATAACTATCCAGAGCTCTTACGCTGAGGCGTGAATCATGTCTCCATGCATCTGACATTTATAACATTTTTGCAAAACCATGAGCATCTTGTTCCAAGGTGGGCCAATAGTATCAATCTCTTATCAATTTCTTTACCAAACTTAGACCATTTAAATGACCTCCACATATACCATCATGTACCTCGTGTAAAGCAATTCATGCCTCTTCGAAATCAAGACATTTGAGGAGGATTTGGTCAAAGGATCATTTATAAAGGGTAGATCACTAATGATGACATATCTAGAGACTTGGCATATAAATAATCGTCATTAGTTTTTGGGAAGTTTTGGGGGTAGGATTTGAGTGTTTAGGTAGTTATAAATTTCTTGGTACCAAGGGGAGTTGGGACCACAATTTTGTACACAAACTCATTTTGTGGAATTTCAAAAGTGAAAACCAACATTTGTTCCACTAAGAACTCACATCTTTCTTCATTCCGAGGCAAGCCAATCATGGAAGTAATTGTTGTCATAACACCTGCTGGTTTATTTTGTAATCTTGGTACTTCACAAAACCTAATTGAGAAAAATTTGGCTTTGATAAAATCATCAAATTTTTTGTAAGGTATCAAGTTTTCATCTTTAGTATTATAGTCATCATTGACTTGGTAGATGACTAATTGTGAATCTTCATATACTCGTAGGTGCTCAATCTTCCATTTTATTGTAATTTTTAGTCATGTGATTATAGTATTAGATTCACCTATGTTATTGGTGCGCTCAAAAGCTATCATGTATTATTTTGGTATTACATCTCCTTATAGGGTGACAGATAGAATACCTATCCCCAATCTATTTTTAGTGTGTGAGCCTTAAAAATAAAGTTTTCATTCATTGGAGGATGTAATAGAGAATTTAGATGAAGAAGTCACCATTGGAGATGATTTCAACTAGCCTGTGAAAGAAATCAAAACTTGCGCTATTCAACTAAAATCAGGCATCTCTCTTCAACTAACTGGTGTATTATTTGTGCCAGGTATCAAGTGCAATCTGGTTTCCATTGAACAACCCTTGAAGACAAAGTATATCGAATTACCTCCATGGATGGTAAAGTTCTAGCATGGTCCAAGAAATCAAATATAAAAAAGGCTCACACCATAGGAATTCGACATGGATGCTTATACAAAATTTGCACTTCTCCTTCCCAGGCCGTAATTTATGAATCTTCCACTACAAGTGAAATATGGATAGAAGGTTAGGGAATCTTTACTTCCATGCATTACCTTCTATAGAGAAAATTGTAACAGTCTTACCTAAATTAAAACAAGATCATGAAGGAATGTGCAAAGGATGTGCTCTAGGAAAGAATATAAAGGGGACCTTTCATAACAGTGAAAGTAAATCTTAAAAAGTACTAGAACTCATTCATACATATTTATGTGGATCTATGACAGAAACGTCTTTAGGAGGATTTTTGTACTATATTATTTGTGTAGATGAATATTCTAGGAAAACATGGATATACTTTCTAAAATGTAAAGAGTTTAATGAAGTCCTGATGAGATTTAAGGAATTCAAGGCTCTAGTAGAAAATACGGTAGGCAAAAGAATCAAAATCCTAAGGCCAGATAATGGGGGGAATACATGTCTGATAACTTTAAAAAATTTTGTAATAATGTTGGGATTAAGAGGGAGTACATTGTTCCTTACAAACCTCAACAAAATGGGGTGACAAAAACGAAAAATAAGACTATTATAGAAGCAACCAAAGCTATGATGCATGATCAAAACCTTCATACCTCCTTCTGGGCTGAAGCCTCTAGTACTATTGTTTACATTTAAAATATATGTCCTCACTCTCTTCTAGATATCAGTGTTGTCCCTAATTTTGCATTCCCCAAAATTGGGGCAACCCTACGCAATTCTCAGTTGATCAAGTCCTTTCTGGTTTTTCTCCTTTTCTTTTTCGCATCTTGTTTTCTGGTTTCTGGTTTGAGTGGCGTCTTGGGTTTTTCAGTGGTGCTGCGAGCAGTCTGCTGTGTTCTTCCAAAATCAATGTAAGAGGGATTTCTTTTGCGGTCAAGTCGTTTGAAGTATA
>MU223634.1:642166-661460 GCA_018584345.1 Thuja plicata | reverse complement strand
TGATTGTTCTTATGTCAATCATCGAGTCACCGACATTACTGTTGCAAGGTGAACTGTATGTGCTACAGTTCAGTTCTACTTGAAGCCACCTGCGGTAAGAAGGGAGCCTCCCCTATTGCTGAGAGGAGAGAGAAATCTCACATACTGCTGCCTAAAGTACACATTTTGCAAGTTGTAGTCTTAGTGACTTGCAAAATATTTAGCCAACAAACAAAACCCCTAAAGAAGCATTTATAGGGATGAAGCCTAACATAAGTCATTTTAGAATATTTGGTTGTCCTATTTATATTCACATACCCAAAGAGAAAAGATCTAAAATAGAACCCTCAATGAAGAAGATAATTTTTTTTTGGCTACAACGAATCAACTAAAGCCTATAAACTATATATATCTAGATAAAAACTAATTGAGCTTAACAGGGATGTAATATTTGAAGAAGATGTTACATTCAAAATATCTAAAGACATTAATAAAATAGATGATGAGTCTCCTCAAAATATGGAAGAGGGTCATGCTCCTGAGATTTAGAGGAAGACAAATGTACCTATAGAAGACAATAATCTCAACGAACCTATGCATTCTAATATTGAACCTAGAGATTCTATTATGGGTCGTAAGAGATCTCTCTGGGCAAGGAAAATGATTAAAGAAGCGTAAAATAATGTAGCTCCAAAAGGAACCTTTAGAGTAAACAAGAGACCAAATAGATACTCCAGTTATGTTGCTCTTATGAGTGAAATCATCAAGTCTGAACCTTCTAGTGTCGAGGAAGCAATCCAACATCAAGTTTAGAAAGATGCGATGACAAAAGAATATCAATCCATACTCAAGAATGATGTCTGGGACATTGTACCTAGACCTAAAGAAAAATCAGTCATTTCTTCCTAATGGCTCTTCAAAATCAAACATGCATCAGATGGGAGAATTGAAAAATACAATGCAAGGTTTGTTTCCAAAGCGTTCTCACAAAAGGAAAGAATTGATTTTGAAGAGACATTTTCTCTAGTTGCTCGTTACACCTTCGTCCAGCTGTGATTGCTATTGTTGCATCAAATGGATGGAAGATTCACCAAATGGATGTGAAGACCACTTTTCTGAATGACATTATAGAAGAGGAAGTATACCTAGAAAAACCTAATGGATTTATGGTTCATGATGATGCTTCTCATGTTTTCAAATTGAAGAAGGCCCTACATTGTCTTAAACTAACTCCTCGAGGTTTGGTATGAGAGGATAGACAATTACCTCTCCAAACTAGGGTTCTTCAAGAATGATGCGGATCATAAACTTTAATTCATGTTAATAAATGGTGATATGTTAATTCTCATTCTTTATGCTAACAATTTCCTAATCATAGGAGAAGATCGTCTCATCACCAAGTGCAAACAAGATCTTGCATCTGAATTTGACATGAAGGACTTGGGTCTCCTTCACTACTTCCTAAGTTTAGAAGTATGGAAGAAGGATAATGGTATCATCCTAAATTAGGGAAAATATACTATTGATATCTTGAAAAGGTTCGGGATGATGGACTGCAAGCCTATGTCTACACCTATGGAAACAAATTTATATTAGCTAAAAGAAGCAGTTGCAGACCCAGAGTTTGTAGATTATACTATTTAACGATAGATAATTGGGTCCTTGATGTACTTGGTCAACACCATACCAGATATTTGTTATGCAACAAATGCACTTCAGTCAGTTTTTCTGTGAACCTTGACAATTACACTTAGTTGGAACAAAACATATTTTGAGATACCTACATGGCACAATTGTATATGGATTAAAATATGATAATGTAGATCTAAATATACATGGATACACAAAATTAGATTGGGTTGGAAGTGTTACTGATTGTAAAAGTACTTCAGGATATTGCTTTAGCTTGGGATCAACCTGTTAGTAATAACTGAAGGGGGGGGGGGGTGAATCGATGGCCTCAAAATTTAATCCTTAAATCAACCCTTAAAACTTATAACCACAGATTATGCCTCTAGTTATCTTTTGTCCTACAATATGAATGCCTTGAAATACTTATAACAATTTACTACTTGTCGGATTGCTTTGTTAAACCTTCTTCTGTATGTTTATCGATAAGCAGTCATTCATTTACTGAAACACAGTAAATAAACAGAGTATACCGATCAATCCAGAATTGCATATGTGAAATGTAAAACTACAAATAAATGAAACATAAACACATGACACATGGATTTTTTATGTGGAAAACCTGTTAAGGGAAAAACCACTGGGACCGGTACCCCAAATTTTCACTCTTCTAAAGTGAGCCTTGTTAGGAGCCAACCCTGTTAAAGGTTACAAATAAACTGTTAGGTGTGACCTTGTTAGAGGATTTAGAAAGATAGTTTTTCACTTAGTATCTGACATCTAATGCTACCATCCTTGATCAAACACTCACTTGGCCTATCAATAGGTATCGGGCATATCCAATGTTACTTTGTATGACCAAACTTTTTGATACTCCTTGGGATGTATCTCAATTATAGAAGACTGTTAAGTCCTGCTCGGTTAAGAGACTTGATGCTTCAATGGTTAAAATGAAACACTAATGATCTGTTCATACATACAACTCAATTGCAAATTTTTAGATCTATTGTAAGTGCATTACCTCTCTGATCAATATTGTCAATTCAATACCTTTGCTCCACACTGTTATGCTCTGTGATGATGTCTCACTGTTCATCGGTGTCTGCAAAATCTAGCTCTTTCCTTAGCTTATTGATCAAGACTAAATGAAGACTTTCTTCTCCTTCAAAATTTCTTTAGCATATTTCCTCTTCTCTCTTTTTCACCCCATAATTCGTAATGAATTGGGTTTGTCTCTTTATAGACACGATTCACCATTTCTTGGCTTTCTTGATTCTTGGTGTGTTCCACAATTATTGCCAATAGATTTAAAGAAAATCTCTAGTCTTATCTCATAGAGATCTTCTTTCCAACTAGACAAAGCAGCTTTAAATCAATTACTTATCTCCGACTTTATCTGAATGATTAAAACAATGATAAGTATCAATTAACTCTATATATAGCTCTTGATAGCTAAGCATTTTGTCATTTTTGAACTCTCTGTTCTGTCAGTCAACACTTTAGTTAGTCATCAGTGATAACTGACTATTCCATCGGTGTGACTTCAGTTGTCTCCAGGATCTCCATCCGTCGGGCAACACTGTAATTTTGTCTGTCGGGTTACACTGTGCTTTGCTCGTTGGGCAACACTGTAACTTTGCTTATCGGTAATGTTGTGCATTTTCTCATCGGGTAACACTGTGACTTTTCTCTTTTACTCTGATCGTCATTGTGCACTTTATCCGTGTATGCAGTCACTTTGTGAATACTCGACTTATATGCATTACTAATAACATAACCTTTTTTTCATTGGTTCTTTGAAGTCTTCGGCAGTGTATTTCCATGACCATATAGATTATATCAAGTTGACATCAATGACAATACAATACATTAACTGATTTAATGCCTTGCATGATCATCAACTTAATATCTTCAAACATTCAATCGGTTACATGTCATCAATATCTCCTTTTGGCATTGATGGCAACATACTACATTATCATACTATACTATCACTAATAAAATATGAAATACACAGTTTCATCAAGCTTTCCTAATATAACTATTACAAATGTTTGGCTTTTGGTAAGCTCAAATAGCTTTGATTTGATTCTTGCAGATTTTTTTTCTTTAATCCCTTCGCTGGATAGATGTAGAATCTTTCTTTCTTTGATGTGATGTGTTCTCTCCTTGTGTCAAATTTTCTCCCTTTGACTATTCTCTTCTTTTGATGTTTCTTGTCAGCAATTCTATCCCTTTGTATGTACTCTCCCTTTCTGATTGCTTCTCTCCCTTTGGATACTATGATGGATATGTTCTCTTTCTGATAATGGATACAATCTCTCCCTTTATCTGTATGATAATGAGATATTTCTCTCCCTTTGACAACAATTCCAAATAAACACTTGTGTCAAATGAAATTTTGACAGTAATGTCAAACGGATCCTTTCTATCCATAATATATTCCTTGAATTTCCTGTTCCATCGGTAATAACTTTGTAGCTCAAAGTAGATAAATACCTTTATGTGTATAGATTTATCTTTGAAGTCTGTCTATCTGCTTGCATCAATATGAATGAATGATATTATGATAATATGTAGGCTGATGCATCCTTCTAGTCATCTTAATGACAAGTAGACAAGGGTATGACCCCTAGTCTCTTTCTCAAGTACTCAAACGCATCCTTGGGCAGTGGCTTGGTGAAGATATCGGCTAGTTGTTCCTTAGATTGCACATACTCAAGTATCACCTCCTTTTCCTGAACTTGTTCTCTCAAATAATGATACTTGATGGCAATATGATTTGTCTTAGCATGCATGACTGGATTCTTGGAAATGTTTATTGCACTAGTATTATCACAATAGATAATTACTAGTTAAAGAATTTGCATATGCATACCTTCCAGTAACTATTTGATCCATGCAATATTTGAGCAATTTGCAGCAGCAGCAACATACTCTGCTTCTACAGTAGACTGAGAGATGCATCCTTGCTTCTTGCTAATCCATGTGACAAGTCTGTCAGCCATAAAGAATGCTCCTCCAGTTGTGCTCTTCCGGTCATCAATATTTCCACCCTAAACAACGTCGGTAAAGACCTTAAGTTCAAATTTGTCTTCTCTTCTATACCATAAGCCATATTCCTCGGTATTCTTCAGATATCTTAAGATTCTTTTCACAACAGTCATATGTGATTCCCTGGGATTAGCAGAAAATATTGCAACTATTCCTACTGCATGTGTAATATCTGGTCTAGTATGTACAACATACATGAGTTTTCCAATCATTGATCTATACAAAGTTTGATTTACCTCTGATGACTTGTCCTCCTTTGTCAGCTTACATCCAGTTGCCATCGGTGTTCCAACTAGTTTGGATTCTTCTGTCTTGAATATTTTTAGTACTTCTTTGATGTACTTGGAATGTGTAATGAAAACACCTTCATCTTGTTGCATGATCTGTAGACCAAGAAATAACTTGATCTCTCCAGACATAGACATCAAATTCTTTGCTCATTTCATTTGCAAATGATTTGCATAGCATATCATTGCCTCCAAATATGATGTCATCAACAAATATTTCAGCAATCAAAATGCTAACATCAGTATCTTCCTTCAAATAAAGATTATTATTTTCACTAGTCCATACAAATCCAATACTTACGAGATAAGAATGAAGTATTTCATACCAGGCTTGGGGTGCTTGTTTTAATCCATACAAGGCTTTGTGTAGTCTACATACCATGTTCCTCTTGTCTGGATCAACAAACCCTTCTAGTTGCTCGATGTATACCTCTTCCTCAAGTATTCCATTTAGGAATGCAAACTTGACATCCATTTGGTATACCTTGAAGCCTTTATATGAAACATAAGCAAGTAATATTCTTACTCCTTCTAGCCTAGCAACAGGTGCAAAGGTCTCTCCATAGTCAATCCCTTCTTCTTGTGCATACCCCTTGCATACTAGTCTTGCTTTGTTTCTGGTGACTTCTCCATTCTCATTCAGTTTATTCCTGAATATCCATTTTGTACCGATGACATTCTTTTCATCTGGTCTTGGTACAAGTGTCCATGTACTCCTGGTTCTCATACCAGCATTCTTGTCTCCTATGATTTGGTTTCGTGGATAGTTCCTTCTGACATATCTTGCAAGTACAAGTTCAATCCTATATCTATCATCATCATTGTGTCCTTCATTCTGTTCTCCATCATTTGGTGCATCATCTTGAGCAATATCCTGATTGTCAGTATTTGCAGCCTGATGCTTGGGTGCAATGATCTGTTGCTCGGGAGCTCTACATTGTTGGTCAGGTAGAGTGTCAAGTTCATCATTGTAAACAAACCCAATGTAGTCCTCTAGTTCTTTAGTGCTTTCCTTTTCATTTTTCTCTGCAAATTCATCTATCTTTACATTTTCACTTTCAACAATTTTGTTAGAGGCTTTATTGAGACATTTATAAGTCTTTCTTTTGGTGGAATACCCTAGAAAGATACCTTCATCACTCTTGCAGTCAAGCTTTCCATTTATATCATCTTTTAAGATATAACATTGACTACCGAAGATATTGAAGTAACTTACATTGGGTGTGTGACCATACCAAAGCTCATAGGGTGTCTTCTTGGTGTCTTTCTTCAATTGTACCCTTTTCAATCTGTAAATAGTAGTACTGAAAACTTCCCTCCAGAAGATTTGGGTGATCCCTTTTTATATCATAAGTGTCCTTACACAATCAACAATGGATCTGTTCCTTCTTTCAGCAATTCCATTTTGCTATGGTGTTCTCGGTGCAAAGACTTGTCTTTTGATTCCATTCTCATTGCAAAAGTTAGTGAATTCATCTGAAATAAATTCCCCTCCTCTATATGATCTTAAGCATTTTAGTTCCTTACCACTTTGCTTCTCAACCATTTCTTTGTACCATTTAAACATCTTAAATGCTTCTGATTTATCCTTTAGAAACATAACTGTCATCATTCTAGAAAAGTCATCAACAAAGAGAATAAAATACTTATCTCCATAGTAGAGCTTTGTCCTCATTGGTCCACATAGATCAGTATGGAATAATTGTAGAATTGCATCAGATGTATGGGTTTTTCTTTTGAAACTAGACTTTGTCATTTTACCTTTTTGACAATTCTTACACATGATGTTGTCGGGCTTGGTCATTGTCGATAAGCCTCTGACATTTCTCTTTTTACTTATCTTTATCATGTTGTCAAAGTTAACATGACACAATATTTTGTGCCACAACTATACGTCTTCATTTGTAGCAATCAAACAAGTGGTTTCAGTATCATTCAGATAGAATAAGTTAGCTTTTGTCTGCTCATTGATACCAATTAGGCTTCTTGATTTATTGAAGATCTTTGACTTCTTATTTTCAAATGCTACTCTGTGATTTGAATTATTCAACTGAGAAACACTCAATATATTATAATTCAATCCATTTACCCAATAAGCATTTTCACATTTTATCTGGTTATTCAACATTATGGTTCCTCTACCTTCAACTGGACAAGGTGTATCATTACCTATTCTTACTGAACCACCATTATAGTATTCAAAAGTCTCAAACTTTTGCTTTTCACCGGTCATATGGTGGGTGCAACCACTATCTATGATCCAGACATCATTTTTACTAACCTTAGATATGAGTGCAATTTCTACATACCTTTCTTCATCTTCATCTGAATCATCTTTCACTGCCACAAACACCATCTCAATGTCCTCATCAGATTCAGTGTCAATATCTTCATATTTGCATTTAGCTAGGTAACTAGCCTTCTTTCCTTTGTCCTTGTAGTCTCGGGTATCTCTTCTTTCTGATTGTCGGTAGCTTCTGTAATCACCTATGTCAGACTTCTTTTCAAATGATCTGTCATTACTTCTGTCATCTTTTCTTCTGTTAGGACATCTTGCAGCAAAGTGTCCAATCTCTTTACAATTAAAATAAACAAGTGGTAATTTACCTTTGTATTTACCTTTGCCTCTCTGCATTCTTCTAGCCATAAGTGCTTCAATTTTATCAAGATCCTATTCTTCACTTTCACTATCACTATCTTTTCTCATAGTGTTTCTATGACTTGATTTACTTATTCTCATAGAAGTTTTGAATGCAGACTCTATGTTTGGTAAGACACTATTATCAAAGTTATTCATCTCAAATGAAATCAGTCTTCCAATCAAACTATCTAGAGTAATATTGTTATTTGCTACTTATTTCATTTCTTGAATGGCTGATACTCTTATAGCATATGTAGGCAGTAGGGTTCTTAAAATTTTACTTACCACTATATCTTCTTCTAGTACACCTCCAACTCCTTGGATAGCATTGACTACCTCTTTGGTTCTTATGTTGTACTGTGTGATGTTTTCAACTTGTTTCATTTTGAGATTATCAAACTTTCCTCTAAGGTTTTCTGCCTTGGCTCTCAAAAAGTTCTTGTCACCATCATGTACAAGCATTAATTTGTCCCACATCTACTTTGCAGTCTCACATGTTTTGACATCTTCAAGTTCAGCATCGGAGAGTGAGGAAGCAAGATCTATTATCATGCAGTTGTGCTCATGCTTCTCTCTCATTTGTTCAATTGCGGGTGCACTGTGGGCAGCACATATTCAGTATCTAAGTATTGAGTAACATCATTTCCAATACTTGACAAGTGGAGTCTTATTCTGCTCTGCGATGAAGCAAAATTATCTTTGTTCAACTTGGGCACATCTCGTCTGTTCATCTTGTGATCTTTAGCTTAGGTCTTGAAACCTTCCTTCTAAGCACACAAGCTCTGATACCAATTGTTAGTAATAAATGGGGGGGGTGTGAATCAGTGGCCTCAAAATTTAATCCTTAAATCAACCCTTAAAACTTATAACCATAGATTATGCCTCTAGTTATCTTCTAACCTACAAGATGAATGCCTTCAAATACTTATAACAATTTACTACTTGTTGGATTTCTTTGTTAAACCTTCTTCTGTATGTTTACCAATAAGCAATCATTCATTTACCGAAACACAGTAAATAAACAAAGTATACCGATCAATCCATAATTACATATGTGAAATGTAAAACTATAAAGAAATGAAACATAAACACATGACACATGGATTTTTAACGTGGAAACCTTGTTAAGGAAAAAACCACTAGGACCGAAACCCCAAATTTTCACCCTTCTAAAGTGATCCCTGTTAGGAGCCAACCCTGTTAAAGGTTACAAACACACTGTTAGGTGTGACCTTGTTGGAGGATTTAGAAAGACAGTTTTTCACTTAGTATCTGGCATCTAATGATACCATCCTTGATCAAACACTCACTTGGCCTTTGAATAGGTATTGGGCATATCCAATGCTACTTTGTATGACCAAAATTTTTGATACTCCTTGGGATGTATCTCAACTATAGAAGACTATTAAATCCTACTCGGTTAAGAGACTTGATGCTTCAATGGTTAAACTGAAACACTAATGATATGTTCATACATACAACTCAATTGCAGATTTTTAGATCTATTGTAAGTGCATTACCTCTCTGATCAATATTGTCAATTCAATACCTTTGCTCCACACTGTTCTTCTCTGTGATGCTGCCTCAATGTTCGTCGATGTTTGCATAATCTAGCTCTTTCCTTAGCTTGTTGATCAAGACTGAATGAAGACTTTCTTCTCCTTCAGAATTTCTTTAGCATCTTTCCTCTTCTCTCTTTTTCACCCCACAATTCGTAATGAATTGAGTTTGTCTCTTTATAGACATGATTCACCGTTTCTTGGCTTTCTTGATTCTTTGCGTGTTCCACAATTATTGCCAATAGATTTAAAGAAAATCTCCAATCTTATCTCATAGAGATCTTCTTGCCAACTGGACAAAGCAACTTTAAATCAATTACTTATCTCCGGTTTTATCTAAATGATTAAAACAATGATAAGTATCAGTTAACTCTATATATAGCTCTTGATAGCTAAGCATTTTGTCATTTCTAAACTCTCTGTTTTATCAGTCAACACTTCAGTTAGTCATCGGTGATAACTGACTGTTCCGTCAGTGCAACTTCAGTTGTCTTCGGGATCTCCGTCCGTCGGGCAACACTGTAATTTTGTTCGTCAGGTTACACTGTACTTTGCTCGTCGGGAAACACTGTAACTTTGCTCGTCGGTAATGTTGTGCATTTTCTCATCGGGTAACACTGTAACTTTTATCTTTTAATATGATCGTCGGTGTGCACTTTGTCGGTGTATGCAGTTACTTTGTTGAATACTTGACTTATATGCATTACTGATAACATAGCCTTTGTTTCATCGATTCTTTGAAGTCTTTGGCAGTATTTCCATGACCATACAAATTATATCAAGTTGACATCAATGACAATACAATACATTAACTGATTTAATACCTTTCATGATCATCAACTTAACATCTTCAAACATTCAATCAGTTACATGTCATCACAACCATGATATCCTAGTTTAGTAGGAAGCAATCTTCTATTGCACACAGTTCCACCAAGTTTGAGTACATTGCAACATCCATAGGAGCTCGAGAAGTTGTTTGGTTGAGAAAAATGTTGGTAAGTTTGTTTGGACAAACCATGGATTCTACTATTATTCACTATGATAACTAGAGTTGTATAAAACTTTCAATGAATCCAATATTTCATGATAGATCAAAGCACATTGAGAGACCTTACCATTATCTTAGAGACATGGTGGAAAGAAATGTTATTTGGTTGAGATATATTAGTACAAATTAGCAAACTGTAGACATTCTAACCAAGCCTCTCTCCTAAACAAAAGTGAAACACTTTAGAAGTAAACTTAGTATGGTAGAAATGAAATTTTTATTTGAGATTGAGTCTCAACAAATTTATTGTACTAATATATGTGAAAATAAATTTTAAGGTGTAAACTCTTTTGTCATGTATGAAATTACATGACTTATGGGCTCTGGTAGACATCTTGAAGGGTGACGATCTTTCTAAGATGAATACTTATCTTTGGTTACTATTGTAAGGTGATAAAATTACTATAGCTTAACCTAATATCATGATGGATATCATGTGTATTGATACTCGTGGACATGTTGTGATAATTCATATCTCCTTCGTAATATTAATTGAGCGGTGTAACCTCAATGAGTTATATTACATAGATTTATCATGGTGGATATTATGTGACTTAATATCCATGGATAGGCCATGAGAATATATCTTCCTTGGTAGGCATCATGTAACTTGATGCTAGTGCACATACCATAGAAGATATGAGTACGGTGAATATCACGTGACTTGATATTCGTGGACATGCCATTACTCCTGATGACATCGTGAGATGACATCATTTATGGTGGATATCATTAGACTTGATATATGTGGATATGCCATAATTTCTGACATCACATCGAGGTGATGTCCATCCCACACAATATATGGATCTATTGTGTTTACATGAGGATAGCAATCATCCTCCCTATCTGAGAAGAAGTGTCAATGAATTGTAGCTTCGATCAAATTAGTCCTATTGATGAAATCAAATACATAAGTGGCCTACCAACCTCGAGCATTTTATCTCTGTCCTTCTTCTGTATTATGTTATGATTTATCATAATACACGATTAAGAATGGTTAAATACCAATCATATATATATATATATATATATATATAATATTGTACGCGTATATTATTAAATATACATATATACATGATTGAAATTGAAATAACTATCATTAATCATATATATATTGGAATTGTTGAATCAAGTATATATTGGCAACATTATATATACAGTTCTGCTCTGTACTACAATCTCATTGTATTGAAGCATCTCCTCATTAATATTGATATTAAGAATTCTGAAGATTAATATATATTCAAGAAGAAATTATAGAGACATTGTGATCAATATATTATATAGAAAAATTAAAATTACTATAACCTCTAAATCTAATAGATCTTAACATAAATGAAAGCAATGAATTGACGATAATGACAACGAGAATACATGAAAATAATGGTTAGAAAAATGAGAGAAAATAAGTCCCATTTATAGAGTTTTGGAGCTCGAAATCGATGGACAAGATCGAAATCCAATCGACGGTCAGGATTGCCTTTGAAAAGTCCAAATTAGAAAATGACATGATTTATGAAAAATTGAATTGTGCATTTGGAAAATGATTCAATTATGACAAGTTATGACAAATTGATTATCAAATTGGAAGTGAGAAATCAAAGGGGAGAAATTAGGGTAAATAAAGGCTAAAATAGTGGGAAAAGAAAAAGGGAAGGTGTAAGACTAGAAAGTAGGAGGTGTGGGCTAAATCAGTGGGTGGAGGCATGAATCAAGGAAGTGGAGGCAAATTAGCAGGAGGAGAGAATATTTGAATTTTAAAATTCATTAACTCCCCATTTGGAAAAAAAGGGCAACTAATAAATTTTGAAACTAATTAATCGGGGGATAAATGCAAAGTGGGATAAATAAATAAAAAAATATTTATCATAACATATGACTTAGGAATAGGGGACAAATTATTAGTAATCCCCCCTAGAAGGATTAATTAGTTGACATGATGAAATGATTGGACAAGTGATGAAGCGTGAATTGATATGATACAATGTAAATTAGGGATGAATATTATCGATTAATTGACCAATTTTCAATATTTAATTAATGAGGAATGCCACAATATCACCAAATGATAAAGATCACATGCACGAGATATAGTAACAATTAGGAAACACACAAAACAATGTTTCAATCACAATGCCAAGATGTTAAAAATTGACACCGCAGGTGTTCATCAATTTTTAGCATCTACAGAAACATGCATTCAACCAACTCGAAATCTCTAACTCGCATATAAAAGTGCATTGTTTGAGAGATATTTCAATCCAATCTAGGATTTTGACCCATGGTAGGATGGGGACAAGTACTTTCACATCAAGATGTGGGAGGGTAACTCTTGGGTTGTCTAATCTAAGCATGTTCCCAATAGATGCCAAGATTTGTGGGACAAACAACCAAAGGATAGGGGTCACATTTTTAATGCTGATCTTGGAAGGGCTCGAGAGAGCCAAAATTTCTTCATCTATAGAGTTAGGAGACCATTTTAGGCCACCAAAAACATAGTTGCTAATCTTCCTTATTAACCACAATATTTTGCATTTTAGCATCTTCAAAAGAAAATAATAAAAAACCCCCTTTTTCACTAATCCACATAAAGAAATATGGATCCCTAATTTATTAAGCTAGACACTCATGAACCGGTTGTCTAGGAACTTCCTAGTAGGGATCTTGTTTATATTAGTAGTCGCAAGAAAAATAATGATACTTTTTAATCTATTCTCTTCATGACAAATAAATTCAAGCAATTCATTATTAGGGGAAATGGAGAGAGTTTTAGGGCATGGAGGAGGGCACTTACCATCTTTGTGTGCATTGCAACAATGACCAAGAGAAATCCTAGTAACAAAAGAAGTAGATGCAGGGCAACTTACCTTGTCTCCTGCTAGGGTGTTTATAAAAAAATTAGGAATGACAGAGTTAATTAGAGGGTCAGAACCAAAGTGACCAATGAAAGAGTCATCAGTCTTGTCCGTCACATCTACTTAGGGAGTAAGGATGGAAACAATAAACTAGTGGAAGAGCCCAAAACGTGCCAAGCTGCAACCACTAAGCCACACAACAACCCAAGCAAAATTGAAATTAACAAAATTAAGAAAATATTAAAATAGAAGGGCCACTTATATGGATGTAGTACCCTGTTCTTTCTTTGTAGGGTCCTTGTCATGAGCACCAGAGAGCCTGGTTCAAAACCCTAACCAAACTTGCATATTGTCCATCGTTTGTGGTCCCCACTTCTTAGAAATTTCCTTCCAACTAGGGCAAATTTTAGCAAGTTAGGGTTTAGCAATATCAATGTCGTAGGCATAAGGAGGCAAACATCTTTCCCCCAATTGATACCCTTAGTTGAGTTCAGATGACTTGAGATTAACAATTATATAAAATATTAAATACAATATCTTATTAAATATATTTCATTAAAAATTAAGAATATTATACTATAATATTTAAAATTATACATGATATAATATTCTACTAAATATTTTTTATTCAAAAATAATAAATTAATAACAATAATAATGTCTTGTCTTTTAAAATATAAATATGATAGAAATAAAAAGACAACAACATAATATTGTAAACCTAAATTAGGGGAGAGGACCCAGTAGTTAAGCACCCTAACTTTGCGCTTCTCAAAATCCTATGTGGAAATTTCAAATCACTCCTATTTTTTTATAGTAACTTACTTGGCAAGTCCCCTGCTTATAACTAAGGTTTCAAGGTCACATCATCAAATATGATGCCACATCAACATACTTTTTGCCAAGGTGTTCAAAACAACCCCCAAAAAAGTGAGACCAATCGTAGTGCATTAGGGGCGCCTATACTTGTGTACAAATGTGACATCACAAGATTGATTGCTTTTTAGAATAAAAGACACATTTCATTCAAATTCTTCAATTCTTCAAATTCAATTATGGGTAGTCATCATTAGCAAAAACAACTTTAAAGTCACAACTATTGGTACAATATTGTAAAAATATTGAATATTAAATCAGCAAATATAAATATTAAGTTAGCAACTCCGGCTAGGGTTTCATGCGTACAGCGTTCTGTCTGTGTCTTTGCTCTGAGCTTTCCATCTATCATACCGCGTTTACTGTGGGATTTTTGCATTAGGGTTAGCTTTTAGTATGGCTCCGGCCAACTTCGGCCCAGTAGTTGTTGCTGGTGCGTGAGTTGAAGCTTCGGAAAGCCATGGTGCCTCCTCTGAACAAACGTCCTCGCAAGTTCGTCCCGAAGGTCTTTCACGAGGTAACCCTGATATTGTTCTTAATCTGCAAGAATTTGATTCTGCATGTGAATGGTTATAAAAGCATACTCTGATTGGATATTTTGTGGGTCGTACTCCTCCTGAAAGTATCCTCAAAGATTGGGTTAACAAGAGCTGGACCCCTCATGGGGTCCGCCTTGATGGTGTGCAAAACCTTACCAAAGGTTTTTTTCTTTTCCATTTTTCTAACCCTTATCAGGCAGAAGCGGTTTTTAACAACGGACCCTGGACTATTAGGTCTTCCCTGCTTGTTTTTCAGAGATGGTCTCGAGACTTCACCGTCTCAGATGACAAGAAACTTAGGGTTCCTGTTTGGGTCGAATTTCCCGGTCTCCCCTTGCCATGCTGGCCATTCATTGAGTCCATTGCTAAAACCCTTGGTAAGGTCATTGTCATGGAACACGACAAATTTTTCAATGCTCGTCCCCAAAAGCGTGTTTGTGTTGAGGTCAACCTTTCTAGGGACCTCAAAGACACTATTGAAATCCAGATTGGTGCCCTCACCATTTCTCAAAAAGTGCTCTATTTGAACCTGCCCAACACCTGCTATCGGTGTCAATCGGCAGAACACAAGATTAAGGGTTGCCCGTTAGCTACCCCTCGGGTTAAGCCACCGCCAAAGGAAGCACCGACCAAAAATACGGAAGCTGGAAAAAAAGAAGAATGGACTACAGTTTCACGAAAAGGCAGGAATGCCTCAAGCTCCAAGACGACACAAGCCACTTCCGCTATTGTGTCGCCTTAAGAACCTTCGGCTGGAAAATCTCCTTCTTCCAATGATTTGCCACCGGCGCTTGTTTCAAACCCTATTATTTAGGGGAAAAGCCCTGCCGCGAAGCCTTCCACTCCAGAAGTGGTGCTCGCGCCGCTAGTGGATTCTTCGGTTTTCTCCCGGTCTTTGCGTCGGTCTCACAGTCCTGATGGACACACGGACGACCCAAATAAAAGGCGGTTTACTTCTTCTGGAGAATTACTCCCCAGCTTTGGCTCTGTACCAGCCTTCTTGCAGAATCGCTTCTCCTCTCTTGGGGACGAGGAAACCATGCAAGAGTTTTTATGAATTTTTTGTCATGGAATGTGCGAGGTGTAACTGACCTCTCCAGAAAGTACTATGTGCGTGATACCCGCCGTAGACTTCACAGTTTGGACATGTTATGTTTACAGGAGGTTAAGATCTCTGGGTTTCTTCTTAACTCTGCCTGTCGTGTCATATGGCTGGATGGCATTGTTTTTTCTTCTCAGCATGAAGCTGGTAAAGGTGGTGTCATTACTATTCTGACACCTCACCTTCATTCTTCTGTTATTGCTCATGGTTATGATCCGATGCAGCGTGTCACCTGGATTTTGCTTTCTTTTCATAATCATTCTTTTGGTGTCATTAATGTTTACGCCCCCAATGATGTTGTCGAAAGATCTCAACTTTGGCGCTGGCTGGTAGACAATCTGCCTCCTGCCACTTGGGTTATGTGTGGGAATTTTAATATGGTTGAGCTAGCCTCTGACAAGGAAGGAATTACGCCTTTTCGCTGGACAGCTGGAGAGAGAGAAGCTTGGTATCACATGCGAAATAAATTGGGCCTTTTTGATCCCAATGCTAACCGCCGCTAGAAGGGTGGGGTTTGGCATACTTGGTCCAATTTCAGAGCTGGCTCTGACTGTATATTTAAGAGGCTAGATTGTGCTATGATAACGACTCAATCTTTTTTCTCTTTTTCTGAAGATTGAGGCCTACCCTCTGACAGATGTTACCTTGTCAGACCACTTCCCCATTTATTTCTCCATCACTTGGCAGTTTTCTGCCAGAAGGGCTGCCCAAACGTAGTTTTATCTCAACACGTCTGTGCTGACACATACCTCCACTATTGCTCACATTCTTCAAGTCTGGAATTTAGAGCCTCGACCCCACACTCATCTTGGTTGGATTCAATGGTGGAATGACACCATTACCCGCACTGCTAGATTTCTTCGCATTTACGATCGGCAGTTAGCTTGTTACAGAAAGCGTGCTTATGAAGCTAACACTAAGGCTCTTCACAATGCTGCTGATTTACTTGCGTCGAATCCCTTTGATTCTACTCTCTAGCTTGAGCTGGCCCAACTCCGTCATGAGAAACAGATTGCAGATGCCTATGCTGCTCATGGAGCTCAAATCAAAGCTCGCCTCCACTGGTTGGAGGTGGGCAATAAAGCCTCTAAGGAGTTTTTTCATGCTCTCAAAGCCCGTCATACCAATGTTGGTATTCAAAAGATTAAGCAAGGATTAGACACCCTTACGGAGCTTCCGGCCATTCTGCAAGCTTTTGTTTAGCATTATGAACAAGTGTTTGCTTCATAGGGTAATTCTGCGGCACGGGAAGAGGCTCTGAAGGCTTGTATTGCTGTTACTCCAAATCGCCTAGTGGTCGAGCAGCGTGCCTTTTGTGAGCAATTGCTTACCATCTCTGACCTCAGAGAAGAGACTTTCTCTATGGCCAATGATAAATCTCCAGGATGCGATGGCTTCCCCTGTGAGTTCTACAAACACCTTTGGGATGCTGTTGGTCCTGACCTGCACAAAGTCTACCTCGAGGCCTTTCACAATAAAAGTTTGGGCACTTTAATTAATAAAGGAAATATCAAATTCATACCTAAGTCTGGTGATCCAGAGGATATTTGCAATTGGAGGCTCATCACCTTGTTGAACGTCTCCTACAAGATAATTGCCAAAGCATTAGCTCTTAAAATCAAACATCTCCTACCTCTTATTGTCCGCCCTGAGCAAACTGGTTTTATTAAGTCCAGATATATTCTTGACAACATTATTGCTGTCTGGGAAGGGATGGAATGGGCTCGCCATTCTAAGCAGGCTACCCTGTTTCTCAAAATTGATTTTGCTAAAGCCTATGACCACATTGAATGGACCTTTATTCTTGCTATGCTTCAAGCTCTTGGGTTCGGTCCTCACTTCTTGCAGTCTGTGGAAATGCTTTTTGGCGATGCCTCGCTTGCATTACCATCAATGGGTCCCAATCTGATACTTTTGGGCTTTTTCGATCCATCCGGCAAGGTTGTCCGCTAGCTCCTGCCTTATATGTGCTTGCTGCTGAAGGCTTTGGGTACTTGCTTGCCAACTCTGTTTCCTCTGGTTTAGTTCGTGGCATTTCCCTTCCTGATTCCTCTTCCCAGCTTGTTAATGGCCACTTTGCTAATGACTCCTTTCTCACTCTTATTGAGGATGAGGAGAACATATCCAATGCCTTGCAGTGCCTGGACACCTTTTGTCAAGCCTCTGGATCTGCTATTCAATAGTCTAAAACCCTTTGTTTCAGACAGTCTTTTCTTCCAGCCCCTGCCTAGCTTAACAATTTTGACTAGAAATGGGTACAACATGGGGAAGTCTTTCGTTTCCTGGGCATTCCCTTTGCTTTCCATGGCTCCTCTGTGGATTTATGGAATGTTGTGATTACCAAGATTGAAAAAAAACTACAATATTGGATCTGCAATCCTCTTTCCCTTGCTGGAAAATTTCAGATTTGTTCCAAAGTTTTGGCTGCTACTCATGTCTACTACTCCTCTTGTTGGGCTCCCTCAAAGGCTTCTTATCTCAAGCTAGAGTGTTTGCTCTGAGATTTTCTTTGGGCCTTTGGTGCTGACGGCCATGGTTTTCATAGGGTTGCCTGGGAGTTCTGTTGCCTTCCTCGTGACTCTGGCAGCCTTGGCCTTCTCTCCACTCAGAGGCAGGGGCATGCACTCTGTGCGAAGTGGATTATCCATGCTCTTATTGGTAATGAGGCCTAGAAAATTCTTGTCAGGCACTGCATCTCTTCGGGTTTCTCAGTTCATAGGCCGGCTTGGAAGGGCATTGGTCTCCAGACCTTGCTCACTATGAAAGAACCTGTTCAAATCCAGGGTACCTTCATCATCAAGAGCATTTGGAAAGCTTGGGAAGCTTTTAAGCCTTGGCTCCGATGGGATGGTGATGCCTTTCGCAATGGTCTTTCTTTCAATCAGCAGAGCCTCTGGTGGTCTCCGTTGTTTTCTATTCAAGGCATCCCTTTGGCCAAGACTCAAGGGACCAGTGCTCTGTGTTTTTTCAAACGTGGCATCCAGACTCCCAAGGACCTCTTCTCTAGAGCCTCTATGGGTCTCCGATCATGGGAGGATATGCAGGTGCAGTATCGTTTGGCTCGTTCTGATCGCCAGACTTTTGATCTTTTGGTCTCTGCGATTCCTGCCAATTTGCTTCATAAGATTGGCATTCAATTTGTCAGGCCTTGGTGGAAGGATTGGAAATGGTATCCTGCCACGTCTTTCAACAATTATAAGCCAAGGCTGGGCTATAGGTGGTTATCTCCTCATCTTTCGATGGTGGATACCCTTAATCAGAGATGACATCTTCATTCCTCCACATCTCACTGGAGCTCTCGCTTTCAAACCATTTGGGCTGCCATTACGGAGCCTAAGATGGCTCTTTTTGCGTGGTGTCTGCTTTTTCAAGGGCTCCCAGTTGGCCCTAGGCTCAAACATCTGGGTGTTCAAGACCCTCACTGTCCTTTCTGTGGTCACCCTAAATCTTTTTTGCACATCTTCTGGTTTTGTAGGAGAGCTCAAGAGTATTGGCAGTGGATTCATGATTTCTTCAAACCTTTTCGGCCTGAGCCTTTCTCTTGGCACATGATTGTCTTAGGAGATTCCCCTAGACTTCCCTCCAAGTTTATCCAGATTTGGCATACTTTCAGGATGGAGATTTTGTTCGCGTTATGGAAAGATAGGAATGCTGTTATTTTTTCTCACAGCTTTCTTGATACGAATGTTGCTCTGTATAACAAGGCTTGCATTTGTAAT
>MU223634.1:613420-641931 GCA_018584345.1 Thuja plicata | reverse complement strand
TTCGGCTCAGTTTGCCCCTCCTGATGCTCTTGGTTCTCGTCGTGGCTCTGATTGGCCTCCTGCCACCTCTTCAAAGTTTTCCCGCTTGGCTTTGGCCATTTCGCCGCCCAGGGCAGATGAGAAAGAAAAAGAAGAAGCTGAAGATGATGGGTGGTCGCTTCCCGACCCTCCTGTTAACCCCAATAATGTGTGGGGTTCTGATGACAAAGATCCTCCTCCTTCTGCCACTGCTCTTGCTGCATAATGGCTATATGCCTTTTTTTTTTAATGAATAGCTGTGCTCTGTTTCCAGCTTGACCGTGTGATTCTTATGTCCCCCGGCCCCTTTTTTGTAGATATGTAACTTTGATATTTTTATTAATTGAAAAGACACTACTCATTAAAAAAAAAAAAAAAATTAGCAACTCCCATCACAACCATTTGAAGTATTGGGTCCTCTCCCCTAATAAGTCCTCTAATTTAAATGGGCCAGGACTTTAACGGCGTGTGTGCAACTTCTTCCATTACTACATTACTCTTTCGATTATACTGATTTCGGAGGTCCGTAAATTGTCAGGATCACAGAGGTAGAAGATATGTCCGTTGAATAGTTATGCAGTGAGGGAGCAGAGGAGCCTCTGAACTCACAATTGAAGATTTTTATTACAGACCACTCTCTCCGGAACTTAGGCTCGGGACACTTCGCTTCAAGGTGAGTCTAAATGCATTGCTACACATTTTGTATTGAATTGAGTGAACAATCCCTTCTATATCAATTATGTACTTGATTGACTTAAACATTCCGCTCCCTGTGAGAATTATGTTGAACTGTGTGAATTCATGCTGCCCAAATAATTAAACATCTAGGATCCCACCTCAAAGTTAAAACACCTTTTTGTGTACATGCATGTTTGAGGAGCTTCTTTAATGTTGAAATTTAGCCTTCTTTTAGATGTGGTTCACACCATGAAAGGAGCGTGCCCGCCCCCAGGGCTGATATTATGGTAGACAATTGGCTTGCATATTGTTGGGATACAGGTTGGAGACAAGCTAGTGGCGCCTTATCAACTATGAAACCCAGGATCGATTTACCCAAAGTTTCCCCACCTTCGCCGTCCCGATTTCCACCACCTCCGCCAAAAATGAAGGCTTAAACGTGGACCTGGTATCTATTTATTTAATTATTTTGTTTCCTGGCGTTCTTTTTTTTTTTGGTCATAGGTTTTACGCGGGATTCTTCAGCAACAAATCCGACACCTGAAACTTATCCTTGACATGGCTATTGAGTTTAAGGAATTTAGCTCTGGAATCTTTTGAATCCATTGGCCTTTTTGTCAATCCTTAACATGTTCTTCACATTCTCTTATTTATTTGATCATGGATCACTGAGTGTTATGCAAAACGTAGATGTTGAAAACAGCTAAACATTTTTTTCCAAAACTTTGCGAACCACCATTATAAACTGTGAAAACCTAATGATACTAATGTTCACTTTTTTCAGCTGGCTGACTGTTGAGATGGGGTATAATCAGGGAAAAGGACCAGTTTCAAATCTTGTGTGGCTGAGAAACTCATTGAAACATTCTGGAAACAAACTCAGGGGATTTGTTCCCATTCTCATTCTGGGGGACCCGATATGCCGCTTGGACCTAAAATACTGCCTTTACCTTCAAGCTTCTATGGGTGCACATGAGTAATAATTCAGAGTTGCTGAAAAACAAAAGGTACCCATGCCCGGGAAATTCACTCCAGATCAGATTCTCTGGCGCCCTCACGTAGTGGCCAATGCTGTCATTGCTTCAGTTTTAATGGCTCATGTGGTGCAAGAAGGCAAATTCATATTCGAAAGTGCAAAAATCAAAATCTTTCTCAAAAAGATTAGAGAGATTCTAGTCCCTATTGGGGGTGTCTAAAATTTTACCATACCTACTTAAGAGATTTTTACAGCCAAGTAGTGTATTGTTATAATTGAACTTTCCAAATTTTTCCACTCCAAAATATTTAATTGTAACTTTGGAGGAAGACTCCTTTAATCTGTACAATAGCTGAAGTTTCTATATTTACTGCGTCTGTTTAATTGAAACTCTAAAAAACGGAATGATTGTATTAATCAAATACACAAATTTGAAATTTATAGACTTTACAAAAGCTTTTAACGAAAAAACAATAAGCAAAAAGCAAAGTCGTCTAAATATAGATGACTAAAAATAAACTGATTAAGACAACTCAAAAATAGAACCTAAATGACCATTAACTTAGATTCTAAAATACAGAGCTAAAATTAGCAAGAATCTAGGAAACTAAAAATAGTCTAATACCCTCCCTTAATGGTCATTCTATCAACTACCCATCTGACATAACAAAATTTGCTTATCAAAAAGCTTAGTAGGCTGACTCTTTCTCTTTAGAACACTCTGCGATAGGAGCTTGCTGCTGAGACTCTCCCTGGTTGGTCTTCTGATCAGCCAACCGCTTTTTGTAGAACTTCTGGATATGACCAAGCCTCCCACAATAGTGACATGTGATTTTCTTCTTGGAACCTTCCTCAAATGTGTGCTGTCCTTTCTGCTGAGTGGACACACCTTTGCCTTTATCTATGGCAGTAAATGCTTGTTCCGTACTGGCCATGTTACTGCTGCTACCAAATTGCTGTCTCCACCTAGCTTGCTACAACAATTTATTGCACATCTTATCAAATTTCAAATCAACATTAGTGGAGGTAATGTTGAGTGTCTCAATAAAGTGTTCGTAGGAGCGTGGTAAACCCTTTAGCATAATCACCACCATGTAGCTCCAGTTGATCACGTATATCCTTGATCTTCATAAGATGCTCCTGTAGAGTCATCTTCTCATCCATCATAAGGGAAAACGACATGTTCTTCAGAAAGAATGCTCGGCTCTTGTCAAACATCTCATGAAGACCCTTCAAGTGATCCCAAATCTCTTTAGCTGTCTTGTCCATTGGCACTTCTGGAAGCATCTCATCGGTGGCTGATAATTTTATTAGCATAACCGCCTCTCGGTTACACTCATCAAACTTGTCTTGGTTGTTGCCCGCCGTTGTAGGACGAGTAGTCTTACACAGAATGACCGCATCTGAACATCGATACTCAAAAATTGAAAGCATCCTTTGCTTCTAGGTATTATAGTTCTTGCCGTTGAAGCATTGATTGCCTTCCAACATGATGTTGGTCAACGATGCCTTCCCTCCCGTTTTTCAATGAGGTCAACTTCTCACAAAATTGAAAGATCTGATTTTTCTGTCAAAAACCTTCAGCGTTCAACTGACACAAACTTCGAGGCACTTCTCGGAAAACAAAAAAACCCCTTGCAGAAAACAAATTGATTTTTTCAAAATCATGCAAAAATCAGAAACCAAAATTTTTGCTGAAAACCCAGAATTTGTTCTGCCAACCCTAGGTTGCAAGAAAATTATCAGCAAAACCCAAAAAAGGGCAAAACTTCCACACGGCAAAAAAAAAAAAGACTTCACACGAGTAGAAAACTATAGTTTTGTTAAAACCCTACGGAATGCGAAAAAATCGTGTAGGTAGAAAATCGTCCAGAAAATTGCTCCACAGAACTTTCACAGAACTCCTCCACGCAAAATTGTTCAATGCAGATTTTATCATAAAAAATCTCTTCAAAAAATGCTGGAAATTATATCTAGGTAGAAGTGCACAAAAAATTTAATGCCTTGTCACTTGCTCTGATACCATGAAACTCTAAAAAATGGAATGATTGTATTAATCAAATACACAAATATATAGAGTTTACGAAAGCTTTTGACAAAAAAGCAAAAAACAAAAAACAAAAAGCAAAAAGCAAAAAGCAAAGTCGTCTAAATATAGACGACTAAAAATAAACTAATCAAGACAACTCAAAAATAGAACCTAAATGACCATTAACTAAGATTCTAAAATACCGAGCTAAAATTTGCAAGAATCTAGGATACTAAAAATAGTCTAATATTAATTGTTAATGGTTTCTTCATTTTCTTAGCCCTACTAAGTTAAAGGAAGCTCCACTCCATGAGACAACTAGGTTAGTTATGATTATATTTGAAGCTTGCATACTTACAATTTGTTTATTGCTAGGAAAAATCACTCTCCAGCCATTTAGTCTGCTTGGAGCCTTTGATTTTTGAACTCTAAATTTTGATGATGTTCCTTGCATTGTACATCCATGCTTCATTGAAAGATTGGTTAGGTGGTTTATTCACTTAATTCGGTGATTCCAACTCTGCAAAAAAACTTTAAATTATACTATAAAGCTTCTTTATTAGTCAAAAAACATATTAAAAAATGGTGGCTTTTCCCCAAAAATGCAAACAATTATTTTGTCTTTTTTCCATATGTTCTCAATTATGCAAATGTTCTCTATAAACTTTTAGACAGCTAGTAATTTTTTGCAGCCAACATTTTTGAAATCATTTTAAAATCAAGTTATGTTTTTGTCTATCAGCAAAAATGAAAACAAGTAGCCAGAATGTCTAGAAAATCAACATGATTTGAAGTTGCAAGAATCAAGGGAGGATTGTAAGGAATGAATTAATGTAGAAATGAATTACCACCATTGAGAACAAGCACAGTTAGTTTTGAATCAGTACTCAGCTCCCACATCAAGAAGAAACCATGTCAAGAAAACAAGTAGAAGACAGACCACAGATGTGATACCGGAGCATCTCTGGTGAATTGGCAATCAGCATCAACAAAAAATATTTTCAGTTTTTTTGCTTCAAGTTTTGGTTTGTTTTGATTTGTCTTGGCATCTCTCTGTGTTGGGATTCATCTGTACAATCTTTGCAGAGTTCCATTGTCCTCTCATTTTCCACTCAGGCCTACGATAGCCTATTGGCATCTCTTTTGTTTTCGTTAAACGGATTGCAAGAGGTTATAGATTGGAGAAGAATATTGGACCTTTGTTCAAAGGATAGATACATGTTACGATCAATGACATCCTCTGCCTGTGTTTCTTTTTATGCACAGATGCGAATTCTGTCGTCACGATTTGTGGAGGCTATGTACCTTGCTTTTATCCTTCCGATCTCAATGAACGCCTTCTTGCGATTGATACTGTAGAATGGCTAGGATTTGGATGCCATTTCAAAATTTAAATCAAATGTGCATTGGATTATGTACACAGATTTTGGAATGATGGAGGCATCGAGCAAAGCCAAATTCTGCAATCTTTACCAGCATTCTACTCGGCCTGTGAAGTGGAGCTTTGGAACAGGGCATGGACATCCATCGAGTTGAAAAGAAATTTTGTCAGATGTTGTAGTTGCGACTGTCCTGCTAGACGTGTATGCAAAACTTGGAAGCATAGGCAAGGCACGTGACTGTTTGATATACTGCCTCATGGAAATGTAATCTCATGGATGGCAGTGATTGCAAGATCTGCACAAAATGCCTTTGTCGAAAAGGATTTAAAAACTTTCAAGCAAACAAATTAGCTGGCGTAGAGATAAGTTACACAACTTTTCCTAGCACCCGCATGGCCAGTATATGAGCAGGGTACATGTATCTATCTAAACAAAAGGATAAATCCTTGTCCGATGTTAGATTACCCTGGCAAACATGTTTGTAAAATGTGGAAGCTTAGACAAGCCCATGGATTGTCAAGCCTCAGCTTATCCAAAGAATGTATCTGTAGAAAGGGCTTTAGAAGCTCCCAATTGAGCGACAAGTGTCTCTAACGAAACCTCCACACTCTTTGAAGTTACCCATTTGTTCTCTAGCGTGATTATCTTTCCATTGAATTTGTGAAAGAAAGAATTCAACAAGCATGCGTAGTGTGAGGAGTATCGACCCAAGAAGTAAAGGACTAGAAAAAAGAGTGTAAAAGGATGACAACAGAATATGAATTGATGGTAACCAAAAATGCAATAAAGAGGAGGGGACATTGAAGAGTGAGAGGGGTCGATAAGAATTTAATAGAGCAATCGGCTAAAGAGGAGAGGTGTGGCCATAGAGAGGAGGGTTGGCTTGCAAAGAGAGAGCTGTAGCTTTCAGCCAAAGAACAGAGGAAGTGGGTAGAGAATAGTAACAGAGGTTGCAAGTTGAATGCATTGAGCCGCAATGAAAGCGTGCAGAAGTGAGAGTTAGGGTAAATAGAAGTTTGCAGATTGTAAGGCAATTGAGAGGCCGTGACTGTAAATTTTGTATTGCAAGTTTGATGCGTATAAGATATATTTTGTTAATGCAATCTAGGTGTTGATTTAACAAACAAAGTCTCTCTTATTATCTAGGTATTGGTAGTTTTAAGTCATATGTTGCAAGGCAGAGGAAGGACATCTCACATCAAGATGGAATCTGGAAAGCCATATTAACCTCACAGTTGTTTCTCTAGCCTTTGATAATCAATTTTAATAAATATTAAATTGGGGAATATCTTATAAGGTTGGGAACATTCTAGAGCCATCATGTCTCACCAATCAAGGAGTTTACATTCATGTGAAGGGGGAGGTGATCAGTCTACTCATCATTGAAATCAAGCAGTGAGGGGCCTATGATGGTCTTCAGGGCCTTGAAGTGATATTTCTTAAGGGCTTAAAGAAAGCTACTGGTTTATAGGTTCCAAGAAGAGTTCTAAAAGGCCCAAGGAGACTAGGCCTAGGTTCAATGATGCCCTTCAATTGTAAACAAACATTTAAGAAATGCTGCCTATAGGTGAAATATTGGTCCCTGGTTTACATGGTTTTGTGTTTATATCTTAGTATAGGAAAATGAGACCATGATTCTGCAATCCAAGAGAAATTGCACGTCATAAAAATAAAAGGATTTCTAGACTTTGTACATGAGGTTGCTTTTCTAGCTGTCCATAAATCTATAAAATGCTAACAAGCCCCTTTGTTGAAAACACAATAAAATGGAGACGTTTTAGAACATAACCTTCTCCTATTTCACAGTCTATGTAGAATTGGGAGTAGTTATTGTTGTGTTTAGAGAGGCTGACTGAGTTGCTTGCAGATCTGTTTCGTCATTGAGGTAGATTAAGTATATATTTGCCTTGGATTCTCACATGAGGCATGAAAACAAAATAAATCAAAAGTCATTGTTGGGCCCGACCTCTCCTTGCATTGGCGCCCATGTTGGCTGCATTTAAATGAAAAATAATTTCTTTTGGGCGGAACATATAGAGATTGGTGCCCCAATTCAGGAGCAAAATTGAAATTAAATAATAAATAAATATTATGCCCAATCTGGCCGTCTTGCTTGGAGAGTTATGACTATTGGTGAAAAGGTATCGTGGTTAGTATAAATATGGATTCATTTGGGGTCATTTGTATCAGGTATTCCTTTGAATATTATTCCCATTCAAGACAGATTTAAGCAGATATTAAGAGCATATCTGAGGAGTTTATCTGAGCAGACATAAGCAGAAATAGATCCTTAGGGTAGTGAGTTACAGACAGCAGCAACAGGAAACAATAAATATGTAAATAGCAGCGATCAAGAAATTCCGCCCTTGGAAGGAAGGGAAATAAAATATTACAAGTCTGCAGCGATGAAGAGACATTGATCTGAGAAAGACATCTGATCAGAACTTCAGATACACTTATGACTGTGATATTGCACCTATTAATTGATTATTCAGATTTTAAGAGCACACTGTGAAGATGAATAAGAGCAGGCACTAAGGAAACAAAATAGAAGAACTCCATTTGATAAAAGAGAACGATCTAAGAGATTAATCTGATATAAGAAATCAGACGTCAGATATATATACAGCTGTTGACACTGTAACCATAAATCGATAACGATGCAATTGATCTGCCTATGTGCAATAATAGATAATAATGCATTCGATCTGCCTACATGCCATTATGGATAACGACACATTTGACCTGCCTATATACAATCAATTCTGTTAAATGCCTTACTAGTCATTGAATGCAAGAGGGTTGATACTTCAATTGTGTGTTTACATATATGAGTGTGTTTCTTCTGTAATCAATCACATATGAGTTGGAGGAAATAAGATTAGTAGATTCGGTTTACTGGCTCCCTTGAACTAAGTACGCCACCCCAAGAGGATGGAATTGGTCATAGTTGGACATTCCTGCCGCTTGTGGGATACCCCAAGGAAGGAACTGGTCATAGTTGGACATTCTTGCCACTTGTGAGATGTGGGCAAGTTGCCATTATGTGAATGTGACGTGCTCTCGAGGTTCCTACCAGACTAAGCTATGATTGGTTATGAGATTGTAAACCCCAATTTGGGGACATTAGAAAGGAATCCCATCAATGAGATTAGTTATATTATACGACTGAGTTAATGTTCCTAACCCTAATGGGAAAGATATATTTCATGGATTATGTTGGAATTGTAAGTTTAGGGCAAAATCTAGGGCATTGGAAAAAAAGATGACATTACATGGTCACTTGTAACCTCCAACTGCCCTTTTTTGCTATGAGTAAGCAAGAGTCCATGCAACAGATTGACCATGTCAGAGCAATACACCCTCAACAAAAGCACCTTCTGCTCAAGGGAAATTATTTTGTCCTACAAAACCCTTCTCTCTAGAAATCTCTTCATTCTTCAAACTAGTGCCACCCAGTGCATGCTTTGCTGAGAATAGAGGCATGCCCTCTAAACTATATGGGAGAAGCATATGAAGTAATTGCCCTCACATAGATGCATTTGGCTTACGAATCGATAAATAAGGCGGAAAAGCCTGATGCACCATCACATTGGAACAAGAGGACCCACAAGTTTCCATTCTTTCGTCTCCCAGAACTGCTTTCACAAAACACAGGGCACCATTAGGATTGCAGTTAAAAATTGAACCCATGTGCCTATAGGAGACAATCGCCTGACTGTAGGGGTCTCAACTAGCCTTATTGCTTCTCCTACGACCCATCACCTGAGCATGAAATGAGAGAAAAATTTAAAAAAGTGTCAGCAACATGCAACTTCCAAACACCCTACTAGAGCACACCAAAACATGTCATTAATTCGGAGGTTCGTTGAGGGCATCAAGTATTGGTACCACACATTCCATAACTGCCACAGAATTAATCTTCCTTTTGCAGTATTAAGATTTAACTTTAGCAAAATTTGATTCAAGGGCTAGGGACTCTCCCAAATAGTGCCTTAATCTTCAATATGGATAGGTTTCTTTCAATAAAGTATTTATAACCAACATTGAATTGCCTTATACAATCAGATTATCCACCCCTTTAGAAGGTGCCACCATGGTCATTGCTATATATAGTTTTTTCATTGTTGGTTATGATGCCAAACAAGAAGGATCCACCATATACAATCATCTTTAGAGTTTCTTAGAGCAAAGCTACCCGCTACATTCCCTAGGTGGCCTTGGGATGCACCATCAAAGTTCATTTTCACATAATTTTCTTGAAGGGGCTTCCAATCTGTCTTTCTTCAGATAGATTAACTGTTGTGAGGTTTTCACACCATCGCCCCATTACAGATGGGGACCCCCCTCTTTTGCAAGCAGTAGGAGTGGTAGTCTTTGTTGGCGATAGTTTTTAAGTCCTTAGGTTCGGCAAGTGAAGTTCGAGAGTTGGTTTTGGGCAATTTTGTCCTGCTGGGAAGTCAAGTCTGTCTGGAACATGAGCGAGAGTTGTGCTAAACCTTTCGGGAATGTGGAATTGAAACCAAAGGATTTGTGATGAAACAAGTTTAAACCCTTTGAGAATCCTTGTTCCAGCTTCGATTTGATCGTAGAAAGTCGAAATAGATTGTGGGAGGTAGCTTTGCTGAAGGCACGCTGAATCTTGAAATTTGGCTAAGTCCTGAAATATTTAAAAAATCCCCAAAATCTAGAATCTGCACCTTAACTCCTATGAAGCTGAAACCTATCTCAAACATCCTGAAAGGTATTTATACAAATATAACTAAATTAAATAAATCAGACTTATACTTAAATGTTATATTTGTATAAATTTTCTTGCCACTGAATTGAAAAATTCGCTAAGTGTAAAGTCTACTTTGTCCCATACCATGGCGAATTCCGCCCAGTCATAGGACAAGGGCTTGTCCTATAGACCACAAAATTCCGCTCCCTCTTTAGTGTGCTAGATGTTTCCCTTGGGATTTTTTGAAGAACTTGAAGTCATTTCAGGTGAAAGGGGGTGTTGTTTCGGTAGCATTGTCTTATCCCTCTTGGGCGTAATTGTCCCATGAATAGGACAATTCCGCCAAGGAACTGGTCTCCTCTTTCCTCCTTCTCCAAGCCTTTTCCTTCTAAGTCGTTTGTAACAGAGAGTTTTGCCAAGGAAGCCGTGAGATGCTTGAGCAAGTGGTGATCTTTTGGAGTTTACAAGTTGGAATCATTAAAAATTTGCATGTGTCCCATGACTGGGTGGATTCCGCCTAGTCATAGGACTAATTGTCCTATGTCCTTGGAATTTCCGCTCCCTAGTGGAGCCTTGGAGAGATGTTTAGGGGCCTTGGGCAAGTAGTTTAAGTGTTTGGGGAGGTAGATTTCAGTCAAAGGAGGGAAGTTTTTTTTCTCCTCCTTGGTGGATGGGACAATTCCGCCCTCATCCCCATTTCCCCTCTAATGCAAGTCGCCCCCCCCTTTGGCATCAGCAATTGAAGCCAATGAAGTTGTCCCTAGGCAAGCAGCAAGTAATTAGTTGTAAATTCGTTCTCTTTTGGAGGGGTATTTTAAGATTTATTTGGATTTAACATGTGTAAAGTCGCCTCCCTTGGGAGAGGAAGGCAAGAGGTATATAAGGAGGTTGTTTCGATTCATTTTACACCCAAATCAGCATCCGATTTCCCTCTCTAGGGAGCAGACCAGACTCAATAAAATTCGGATTTCCATGGGACAATTCTGCCCTCATCCCCATTTCCCCTCTAATGCAAGTCGCCCCCCCCTTTGGCATCAGCAATTGAAACCAATGAAGTCGTCCCTAGGCAAGCAGCAAGTAATTAGTAGTAAAGTCGTTCTCTTTTGGAGGGGTATTTTAAGATTTATTTGGATTTAACATGTGTAAAGTCGCCCCCCTTGGGAGAGGAAGGCAAGAGGTATATAAGGAGGGTTGTTTCAATTCATTTTACACCCAAATCAGCATCCGATTTCCCTCTCTAGGGAGCAGACCAGACTCAATAAAATTCGGATTTCATCTTTAGAAGCAAGGCTTTGGTGGAATATCTTCTTTTCAAACCATTTCCTTTTCCCAACTTTAAGGAGGAGCAGATTTGCATATCATTTCTTCAAGGAGGGAGCTTGCTGGTGAGGAAGTCTCAGATTTTCATTGAGGAGTGGGGTCTGACTGTTTTCAAATTTTGGTACTTTGGTGAATAATTGTGTGTGTGGGTGGGAGGTGTTCTCACAACTCTTTCCCTTTCTCTCTTTTTTTCACCATAGTGGATCGAAATTCTAAGTTCTTATTGTGAAGAAATCCAATTCAAGGCAATCAAACATCAACTTCTAATTCTGAAATTTCATTTAATTATGGTTTATGGCTCATAGCTTGATCATTTAGTCATTTTGGTAAAGGGAAGTATGTTTTTGGTGGTCTTGTCTTGACTTCCTTGGGGCGGAATTGTCCCATGGATGGGACAATTCCACCGTGCTATTCCTTTTGGCTATCCTCCAAGTCGGCCACCCTAGCAAGACAAATTAATTCCAATAGCAAGTCAGCCTCCTAGGTGGGAGAAGTGTGAAATATATATAAAGGAGGGAGATTTTATTCATTATACACCCAATTATTACATGCGATTTTCTTCCAGCAGCAGTGCAGTTCGAACAAGCAGAGTAGACCCTAAGGATGTTGGCAAGATTTTCTAGGGAAGGAACAGTAGTTGACATTCATCCCAAATCTCAGATTTTTTTGAAGGCTACAGGTTTGATTGGAAATAATTTTCTTTCCAAATGATAGGGATGATGGGGGGTTGTGGAGTGGTATAAGATGTGTTTTCCAAGCAAGATCCTTTCCCCCACCATCCTTGGTTTTCAATGCTCAATTTTCAATCACTAAGGATGTTAAGTTTAAGACATAATCAGACTTCAAATCTTGTCATAATCTGAAAATAATGACGGTAATCATGGCTAATGAATCAGAGATGAGGTGGTAAAAGATGGAATCTAGGCATGTTGTTGAAGAAAATTTACTTGTTTTCCAGATTTCAATTTAATTTCCTCTCAAAATTTGCAAGAAGATGAAGGACTCCAGTCTTAAATTTGGTGAAATCTTAGAGAAAGTCTATCTTACTTACTATTAACATGGATTTATTTTGTGAAGTTTTCAGTTTTCTCTTATCCCTTTATGAACTTAAGGAAGTTTTCTTCTTGGTTTTGCAAGGTTGATTTTGAAAGGGAGAAGCTTGGAGGGATGGAGATAATGACAAGGTGATAATCAAGACTTCAAAGGCTTCAAGTGATGCTCCAAGTTCCAAGCTTGAAGACTCTATGAGGGAAAGGAAAGACAACCAAGTGAAAGGTGAATTGACGGACGGAAGGGCTGAATGAAGGGCAAATCTTGGAACTCTTGGCAACAAAATCATGGGAAGCTACTTTCCTTGGAGAGCAAATCTGGGAACAACTTAGAAGATCAAAGAAAGGATGGAATGCATGTCATCCATCATCACGCCAACAAGTGGGAAGGAAGTTCACACTAGGTTAGCGAAGGACAAGACATCAAGGTTATTCAAATTGAGATCATGTTGGGATTCAAGCTCGAGATCAGAGGGGCAAGTCCAATCACTTGAAGGCATTTTCAAGTACAATCAAGTTCAAATCAAATTAGATGCAAGTTCAAGGATGCCAATCCAAATCATGCCATGAGAAGATTTCCAAGAGTGAAAGATGGAAGAGTTGAGAAGATGAAGCAATTTGGGAACATGTCATCCCATTCATCTTCGAGGAGTTGATAGTTTCGGAAGAGTTAATCAAAGTTAGAAATGTTGAGCATCAAGAGATATTTTCTCTCCACTAAATATCAATCAGAGCTACAAGCTAAGGATGATGAGGTGATAGCTAGTTGTCTTCTCCAATCAGAAATTCCAGATTTCAAGCACAAGCAATCACAACACGCCAAGTATCCTATTTTCTCATTGGTTGAGAAATCATTGTAATTTTCTTATTGGCCCATGATTTGGTGTCCTCTTGTATTTGGTTGTAATTTTGGCAACCCTAATTAGGGTTTCTAGGATTGAATCTCGGCCCTTGATTTCAAATGAATCTTGGCCCTTCGTTGTAATTGAACATCTATAAAAGGCCAAGACCTTCTCATTTGTAAAGGTTAAGTGGGTTAGCTAGTTAGATTCAAGAGCTAAGGAGCATTAGATTAGAGTAGGAGAGAAGATAGAGTAGAGTAAGCTAGCCAAGGAAGACTTGATCAAATTGTTGATATAATACTACCAAAATTATTCCTTCTTTCATTGTTGGTTTTTCATGGTGAATGTATGTGACGTTTGGAGTATTTCATGGTTTCTTCAATCTTTTACTTGGAGTAGATTTCTTTTCATGTTGTTAGAAGTAGTTAGTTGGATGAAAGTAATTGTGGATGTTTGTTTGTTTGACTCAAGTATACTAGGCCACTAGCCTCCTTGCTGATTGTGAGGAAGCCTTGTGTGGTAAACTAGTCATTGCACTTAAGTTCAATTGACATTGGATCCTTAGTTTGTACTTCCAAGTTGGATTAAGGAGAAGGTGTTGATTTGAAAACCATTTGAGATCCTTAGAAGTTTGCACTAGGTGAAGTTGAGGTCGCTGACAAGATTCCACTTGGTAGAGTTCAAGCCATCCACGATTCCTTGCATTCCTAGTTAGGAGTAGGAGTCAAGCCAAAGTTAGCAAGTTTAAGTTGTTGAAATGGAAGTTTGAGAGAAACTATATTTTCATTGCACATTATAATGCCAGATCATTAGAGGTGCAAGAGTTGATATCCATTGGATGAATAGTGTAAGTCCCCTTAGGTGGTTAACCAACAAATCACATTATTTCACTGAGCGAGTATCCACAATAGAAGGAACCTTGAAGTCATTTCATGATCTTACGTTGCAAGCTTAGCATGCGAGATGGCCTTATATCAAGAGAGAGGATTGAGTAGTCGATGTTTCATCTCGAAACATTGGATATTTGATTCTGCATGTTGCGGCGGAACAAAACTCACATCAACATTAACTTGATTTTGTTTACCATTTTTATTTCCAGCATTAGCTGCTCTTAACCCTTTACCCTTGAATAAGGATATGGGAGTTGTTATTTCATATTATGCAGGAAAAATTGGGAAATTTTTACTTTTATAATGAGCCCTTTATCTGGGAGTAGTTATTGTTATTATGCAGGAAAATTTGGTGGTCATTGTGTAGTTTGAAGTTTTTTATCATGGTTATTCCTTGTCATGATATTTTTCAGGTAACTGCCTTAGTTTTGGGCCTATACTATATTCATTGGTTACACTCACATTGTTTGCATTTTGCGTCACATGTTTTTTTTGGTTTCTAGTGCATACCTTAGGACACATCACTGGTAAAATTTCAAGACTTCTTTTTTTCTTGAGAAGCTGAATAAACACATTTACTTGTTTTGAAAAATTATTAAATTCTTGACTCTGGTTCTTTGTACCTCATTTTATATTGTAATTAAAACGTATATACAGGTATCATCTGTAATTTATAATTACAACATATTTCTACTGTACTGTTAATTGTTTCTGCCCAGTTCTAAGCTTGTAAATTGGCATTGTTTGTTTGAACATTTAGCATATAATTGTTTGGTTGTTTCCTCTCAATACCAAATAAATTTTTCACTTTAAACATAATATCCTTGATTTTGCTTGGTATTCCATTTGGTGTTCGTAATTATTCCATTTCTTGGCCTTGTATCCTAGTAAGGTAGTTGAAGATCTGATTGAATTTGATACTGTGATGCAGGCTTACATCAAAGACACCTGTTACATTTTACGGTTAGTATATAAATGGATTTCCCCTGTTGTTATAATCAACTCATTAAATGAATAAGGATACAGCTTAGTTTGCTTCAACATCTTTCACTTGTCCGACACTGTTTATAACATATTTTGTGCCCAGTTGGGTGTCTGGATCAGAATACTATCAGACTGTTGAACAGATACAACAGCAGCTTCAGCATTGAATATTACATCCATAAATGTTGCAATGGACGAAAATAGTAGGCAACCTTCTCCACCTGGAGTTACATTTTCTCCTTCTCCATCGCTGCCACATCCACAAAATTCTTTTCAGCCCATACCAGGACAGTTCTCTCAAAATTGTCCTTTGCGCCCAACCAATCCTCAAGTAGAGTCTAGACACTCGTCAACTTTTTCAGAGCAGCAAACAATGCAAAGTCAGTTATCTCATCCATCTTTGCAACAAAGTCCAAGCCAGCTACTTTCTGCCTCACAGCTAAGTACAGAGTCTCAAATCAGCCAGCCAGTAAAGCAGCCTCATCCCACTTTTCGGCCATCAATATTGCCCTGGTCTACTGTAAGTGCAGGACAGCCACCAAATTTTCAATATGTGCAAACTCCATCTGGTTTTCTCCGGCCTCAGTTCACTTCTCAAGCAGATGCTGCGCATCATGGCCCAGGAATACCCACTGCACTATGGCAAATGCCTAATCATTCAGGGTCTTCAAATCATCCTGCAAACCAACATGCAGCATATACTCCTGGGTTGAATTGGCAGCCACCTCATTTTTTGCAGCAACAGCAGTTTCAAGGAGGTATATCTTCTAATCCACCCTATGCACCAGGTGGACCTCTTTCCACAGAACCACATGCAGTGTGTGTTGGAGAGATGCATAATCAATCACTTCAGCAACTGGTATCAAACCAAACAATCCTATCCAACCCACCACAAGAAAGTATTGCTTCTCATGAGAATGGACAGTTGCAGTATCTGCAGCAAACTTCCCAAGAGAAGCCTTTGGGGCCACATAAAGATGTATCAGAGCAAAAACTTGGAAACATATCTGAACAGATTGATAAGAGTGATCAGCCAAAATCCAATCGAGAAAATAAGCGCAAATCACGGTGGGATCCTGTGCTAGAACAAAATCAAGCTAAAGAGCAAAGTGCTGAAGAAAATGTTAGGTCTTCATGTTGTTCAAATTCACGGTCGAACAATGGGCAGCTGGAGCCTGCCATTTGTATATCTCAAGGATCATCTGCACCTGTTGTGGAAATATGTTCTGCATCTCCAGCAGTTTCAAAAGGATTACATTCTTTTAATGAAGATAACATTGAAAATGCTGTCCGGGATGCAGTACTGCGTGAACAGGTAAAATTATTACAGAAGATAAGTCTCATCTTTCTGTTTACTTTATCCTGATTAATTCGTATCTGTGACCTTGGTCAGGAGGTAGCCACCCAATATGTTATCAATCACCAAAGGTGAGTTTCAATTGACACACTTCTGTTACAAGGTATCATTTCTCGTTTTGCTGTGCTGTAAAATTTACTTCTTTAGCTAATGACAATCTTTACACTAGTTAGAGTGGTACCATTCAAATTTTAATCTTCATTGAGCTTGTTTTTGTGTATTGGATGCTCTATTATGCTTTGTCTGCTCTTTTAAACTCAACTGCAGACAAGGGAGGAGGGGGAGTGAAGGTATGGACAAGGAAGATAAAGATATTTTGTCAGAGCGTCATGACTCTAAGGCTTTGAAAGTAAGAGCATGTTGATTTCATTTCTGAATTGTTTATTGTCTCTATGCCATATGTGATTATTGACTATGTCATTGTGGTAGAAGTAGGCTGGTTAGTTGTATGGTCTGATTAATTTTTATTTATATTTTCTTTGGCAGGAGGTTCTATTGAAGATGACAACTGACCATCGTACAGAGGTGGCTTCCAAGCGGGCTAAGTTGGCTCATCCTAATCAAGGTGGAAACTACCACAGTGAGAATGACATGCTAGCTTTAAAACTACTTTTCTTTTTTTTTCTGACTGTGACAAACCCTTGTTCTTCATCAGTTCCTTTCACTTGGTTCTGCTGGAATTTTTTCTTGGCAGAAGAATTTCTTGATGTAGATTTTTAATCTTTACATGGCTTTTGCATATGCTTTGTCCAGGAGCTTGTCCATTCAGGTTCATGCCTCTGTGCAATATTGGTTCTAATGCTTCCAAGTTTTAGTTTTAGATACTATGTTTGGTTGTTAGAGTTCTTTTTACACTTACGATCAACTATTGCAACATCGTGTACTTTTGTGCCTCACACCCCTACCTTTGTCATCCCTGGCTGTTAATAAATTTCTTTGTTTTCTATGTCAGTCCTCTGATACCCAAGTCACAGAGTGTGCAGAATTTCTTTGACAAATTTGAAATTCTATGAGCTACATAAAAAAAATAGTTCATACTACCTCAAGATTCTAATGAGTTTCTTTCTTTTTCTTTTTTGAGATTAGTGAATTGAGGGATATATTGAGGCCCTCAAACACAAAAATTGACACTCTTCACCTTATGTGCCACTCTTCACCTTATTTGGTCACACATCCAAATCATCATCCCAGCCTCCTGCTCACTCTCCCTGCTCCATCACTGTTTGGGTGACCTTTGAGGGATACAGCAGTCTGATTTTCAAAACCTGGTTCAATATACAAGCATTGAATAACAGCCTTTACAGAGGGTGATAGGATTAGAGACAGGCCAAGCACACCTGGGATCCCATCCCCATGAACAACATGATCCTCAAAATGGATCAGTCTCGGCTGCAAGTTCATACATAATGTTGTTACGAGTATCTCGTTCAGCAATAAATGTCATAGCGATCTTTCTCAGTGTCATCTAACTGTTTTCAATGCTGCTAAAAAAAATCTGCTGTTGAAGTCACTTCTATTAGGGTCTAATGGCTAGGGGAAAGTAATCTAATGGTTTTGGTAGTTTCCCGCAGAGACTTAGGCAGGTGAATAAAATGCCTGTAGCCACACGAAGGAGAAAACTGCCACAGGTTACTTAAAGTCTTAAAATGCCACCAGTGTTGTTGGTGTGAAGTTGATATCCAAGGGACGGTCCAATGGCTAAATGCCGTCTGAGGGGCAGCAAAAGATGAAGAGTCAGATCATCAATGTCGGTGACTGTTCCTTTCTTTGAGGTGACTGTTTATTTTCCCTGTTAGGTGCAATTGAGGAAGGCAAAAAGTTTGGGAGCAGGAAGTTGAAGTAGCAAATGGGGTTGAAGGGGCATAGTGGAAAATGCCAGTGACTATTCCTTTGCCTTGACTGTGACCATTTCCTTTTCCTAGTTTGTTTGTTCACTTTCTTTGGGCTGCAATTGTCTTTCCTTGCTGGCCAGTGTTGTTTATTTGTCTTGGCTGTGACTGTTTTCTCTTGGTTGGGTGGTGATGATTCTAGGCAGCAACCATTTCTTTTCCTCAGCAGCACAAATATTGAGGGGATTCGTGGAAGGCGAAACGTCAGGGAGAGAAGCTTCCATTTTTTTATGGTAGCTGAATCTATTGTAGACATATGCAGTCCATAACATTAATATGCATAGCCTCTGGTAATAGCTATTACCAGAAGCTATGCATATTAGATGAAGCTATTGTTTTGGAGGCTGGCTAGCTGGGTTTGTCTGTCTAGTGGCTTGGCCAAAGTCCCAGTGCTAGGAGCATTTGCAAACAAGCAAGTCTTGAGACAAATGTGTGGCCACATAACACTCATATTGGGTACTATTGTGAGCATCAATTGCTGCTACAAGTTTACTGCCACATGGATGAGACTTGTCATTTAACTCAAAAAATTGTTCAGTGTCGTAGGAAGAGGAATGAGAAAATTGACGCCTATTGTGCTCATGACTCTTTTGTATCTTTGTCTTCATCTTTCTGTTGTCCTTGCCTTTTGCATCATGCTCGAGCAAGGGCTTCTTGTAAATGTTTAAGTCATAATTGGGAGCTTTGATAGGAAAATCACAAGGAGTATCAATATTGGGCTTTATAGAAGCATTTTGAGCTACATAGTCGCCCTTTTTGTGAGCATGGATAGGATTGTCAGAGCAATACATAGAAGGTTCAAATATAGGGGAAGATTTGTCTTTTCCCTTTTACCTATTGTGTCATGCAAGAGAGCCTCCAAGAGCATATCGTCATGTGTATAGACATTATTGCTAGTTAGAAATTCATAATGGCAATCTTTTGGGATGCCTTGGTAAAAAATGCAGAGGCAAACAAGTGTGACAAGGTTGGATAGCCAAGTACCATCTTTAGATGAAATCAAAAGTTGAGTTGTTCTTATCATGTTTCACGGTATGAAGAATTTAAACCCCATGGGTAGGTGGTTGAGAAACATTGAACATGAGGACAAACTCATCAAGGAGGTTGATGAGACTAGATAGGGCTTTAGTAGCTGGGATATACAATCCAGTGAGAGCATCACGTTGGAGAGTTTGAGCATTAGTTGATTGTCATGCTCCCAATCCTTAGCAAGCTCAAAGAGGGGGGTTTAATAGAGGGATTGCTTGGATTGAAGGGGCTGATGAGTTCCTTCTCAACTCTTCACTAGTGGTTATCCCCAAAGTGAGGAGGTATTTGAAAGGAAGGCATGGGCTAAATGGGAGTGTGGGTCCTACCATGATCCTTGATCCTATTAGAATGAGGATGATAATGTGGCGAGGTATCCTTGAATGGGGGTATCATGGTGATGATCCTAATGGAAATGGTCTCAACAATCCTTATGGTGAGGAGATGGTTGGTGTAGACAATTGTCTGAGGGATGGCCTTGTTGGCTATTCTCCTAGAAAGGAGAACCATGAGGACAATTTTGTGAGGGGTGATCATGTTGGTGATCATCCCTATGTGGGGCAAGGTCATCATGGTTTGAAGAGTGAGGGAAATGAATGTGATCCTACCTAGAACTGTGGATAAGCTTTTGTGAAGGATGACCATAGTGTTGGTTGCTTCTATTTGTAATTTCATGTTCACAATTTGATGATGGAGGATTCCAAATGTGATCTTGCTTAGGCAAAGAGGGTGCCTAGTGTTTTCTAGGAGGGGGGTCGTAGTAATGATCTTGAAGTGGGTGATCGTGGAAATAGTCTCGTTTGGGCAAGATAAAAGAGTCAAACATTGAATGGGGTCTATGAAGGTTTTGAATCACGAGCTCTCAATGTAGTCACTTATTGATGGTGTTATTTTGATGGCAATTGTGATAGTAATCTCAAGGGTGATACATGTAATTAGAAGTATCCTCACAATCACTGGGTGACTCAACACAAAAATCAAGTGAATATCTTGTAGGCTTGTGTCTTGATGGGGAGTGATGACATTGATTAGGGTGATGAAGATCATAAAGATACTAGGAGAGGTGTAATAGTAATGATCTTGAAGGGGTTGATTGTGGATTTAGTCTCCTTCATGGAAGGCAGAAGAGTCACACAATCAATGGGGTCAATTAAGGTCGACTCATGAGCTCTCGATATGGTCCCTTATTGATGGAATTGTTATTTTGATGGTAATTGTGACAGTGATGACAACTATGATAAGTGTAATTAGAAGTATCCTCACAATAATTGGACGAGTAATTTATAGGGAGTCATCAGTAGGGGAGTGGTTATCACTCCAAACAATTGAGTAATTTTTTAGTAGGCTTGTGTTGTGATGGGGAGTGATGACATTGTGGAGAAGGAAAGGTTCACCGCCCTCAAGATTGGTTAAAGTCTCAAAGGATGAACCGTCCCTTGAGCGACTTCACTTCTACTAGCGCTCTGGTGAGCCAGGGGATCAAGACAACTTAAATGATGACAAAATTAAATGAATTAGAACACTAGATGCAAGGAACTCAAAATAACTGCTAATTGCTAACCCACAATAATATTCTAACTATAGAAATTGAAATACACACTACAGAGGCAAAATGCTGAACTCTGCAAGCGCCCAGGACACACGTGCGGGTCGAGGACGATAGCACGGGTATGAGACGATAGCGCAACACACGTACGTCTTGTATGGACAAAGTACAAAGGACGCCATACAAATCCAAAAAGCTAACATATAGTAACTAAAATAACAAAATGCAAAGTAGGATCTTAACCGAATATGAAATATATGATTACACTATGAAATTTAAAACAATGAGAAATCAAGGAGGGAGAGGAAAGATCTCACAGTGAATGCAATTTGAATGAATGAATGAAGACTTTTAATGACATTCACGAGACTAATCAGTCTATGGGACCACGAATTACAGCCTTAAACTAACTCCAAATTCCTTTCCATTTCCGATCTCCTGCTATGATTTTTGACAATCTGACTAGCAACCTGCTTGATCTTATCCTCAAATAAACTATCTATGTTGTCAGCCTTCAGGATGACCTCATACTGAGCCCTGATGTCTTCATATGCCGTGCACTCAATGAGAAAGTGTCATTCAATGTCAATCACACCTTTTTTTGTAGAACCTGTAAATCCTCTCTTCCCACTCCTCTTTGGGCCTTTTCCATCTACCTGTCTCGCATTTGAGATGATGTGAACGTTTTCCTCAACTGGGCCGCTAACACCCTAGCTTTCCCTTTAATAGATGCCCCTAGGTACCCTTTATCCCCATGTTCATGGGTTGGGTTGAACACTTTGATACAATGCTCCTTTTTCCAACACATGTTATTAGACCATATGGAAGCCTGAAATTTTCCTATTACAAACTTCTTTATTTCCATATTGGTATTAGGACAATCTTGTAACTTAATGTTCCACATGCTCAACCAATTTATGTTTTGTTTCATCCAAGTTTTCTTCTTGCGAACCAAACCCTCTTCCATCGCAATTTTGGGCCATCGTTGGTTATCCATGTTTTCAAGTTTCTTTAAATAGCTTATTAACCAAGTTATCGCTGCCGTCTCCAACGGGAAAATACCGGCTTCCGCTAATAGAATTTCATATGGCACTGAGGTCTTGACTTTGATACTACTAGTGATTAAGTGCTTCTAGATCCTCTCTAACTGTCTACACCCACATTTTGTCATGTTGCCTCCCCAAAACTCGCAGCTGTAAAGAACAACCGACGTGACCAGCAAACCAAAAAGAGTCTTCTTGGTTTTCTAGTCCCAAAGCTCTGCATTTCTGCATCCATTTTGAAGCAGATAGGACGCTTTCCATCCCCCTGTATCCTTTTCGCTCTACAAGTCTCCCAAATGAGCTATAATGGAAGTCAATCCCCAAATATTTGTATTCTTTCACAATTTCTAACGGGCTGCCTTCGAAAAGAAAGGTTGTATGTTTTTCCTTTCTTTTCAAAGAAAAAATCATGTTTTTTGTTTTGGGAATGTTCACCCGCATCCCCACTTCCTGAGAAAAGTGTTCCAAAGCCTCTAAATGATCTCTGAATCCGTGAGCTGTTTTTGATATCAAGATAAGATCGTCGGCGTATAAAAGAAGCTTCACCACATACCCAACCAATTGGACACCTTCACCATTTGTTTTGTCTAACTAGGATTCTAATTTATCAATGTATAAGCCAAACAAAGTGGGAGATAATGGGCATCCTTGCTTCACACCATTGTCACTACCAAAACACCCATACATTCCTTAGTTTTGATTTTAGCTAACTCTCTCATAAAGTCTATGCACTGCTACTCTATACACATCCGGAATGCCTAATTCTTCCATTCTGTTTCACAACTTGTCTCTAGGTACCATGTCAGAGGCTTTCTTGAAGTCCACAAAACAACAATACGCTTCTCCACCTTGATTATCCCATATTTTCTCTATGAAATGCTGAAGGGTGACACAATGATCAATAGTAGAATGTCTTGGTTTGAAACCAGCTTGCCCTTTTGCTCTTTTTCCTTCCCCTTCTGCCTAACTGCTGATTCTACGTTCCACCATGCTCCCAAAAAGTTTGCCGAAAAGAGGGTTGACCATAATAGTGCGATAATTAGATGGATTATTAACGACCCAACTCTTGATGAAACAAATAGACTACTTTATCCCCCCACTAACTCTCACACACAAAGACGAAGAAAATTGTTGGGTGGCTGTTTGGAGACCTGCCTCAGTCAGATCCCTATTTTGGTGTTTCCACCTCCACAACAACTGATATAAACGAGATGAAACAATGATAAATAACTATAAAGACAATAGATATGTAAAGATAAAATAACAAGAATATGATGAAGATAATATGATATGCTCAATAAAACATTGAGAGTAAAGGTGAGAAACTTCCCTTCAAGACCACGAAGCCTATAGCTTGATGGAGTGAAGGCAAAGCAAGCAAGACAACCAAGATGCAATGCTATGGGGACCAAGTGATTGTAAGTATGCTGTCTTAATACAATTGGAAGAGTCAAAGTGAATGGAAAATGAAGTGTAGCCTAGAGAGATTTGAAAAGTGAGTCAAGAAGATTGAATGAAGTCCAAAAATGGGAATTTAAACACGCTGGGTCAAATATGGGTGTCGGTGGGTAGTGAAATCAGGCGTTACACTATAGGGGCGGTAGTTTGTAACACTCCAATGGCACTTTGCACGTCTGCAGATTTGCAGGAAGAGTGTGCGTTGTTCGGACATCTTCGCGACATGCATGTGCCCTGGGCCATCTAGGTTGCGTGGCCGAGATTCTAAACAGGTGGCGGCAAGGCTAAATGAAGGGGTTCAAAGGGTGACGTGGAAATTTGTGTTTTAAGCTAAGGTAGGGACATTGGGTAATGACAAACTACATTGGGGTGCAAATTTATGACATTACATTTTGCCCTCACTTTAGCGAGCATATTATGACAAGAGATGCGAGTTAAAGTAGAGAAAACTCACACGACTTACTTGTGTGGATTTCGTCTACATAGGGTTGCCCCCAGTGAGAAAGCCTTGAATTGTTGCTGAGCCGCATCCAACATGTAAACTCCACACGAGCATGCTAGATGATGAAGACAACTTGTAGACAAAGACCATCGATGGTACGCTAGTATGGATGACAAGTTGTGTTATGGCAGATAGTCGTTCTATAGGGCGATTTTGATAATGTGTCGATGTGAGTAGCAAAAGCTTAGATAGTCGCATGATAGGGCGACTTTAGATGGTGTGCCGATGTGAGTATCAAAAGCTAGATAATCACATGATAGGGCGGCTTAGACATGTGTTGATATGCATAACAAAAGCTAGATAGGCATGTGATAGGCGACTTAGATCACGTTGGTACTCGTAGCAAAAGCTAGATAGGCGTACGATAGGGCAAGATTTGAGACATGATAGTGGATTGGCCCCCATAAAGGCAAATGAGATAGTGGATTGACCCCCACAAAGGTAGACATATAGATCAAAAATTTTAAATTTTCAGAGAAAAACTTGTGGTGCGGAGACAACATGATATTAAGACAATCGGATAAGCAGATATAATAGCCCCCCTTAGAATGGACCATACTGCTCAGAGGAGAGAATGAGACATTCTAAGGAGAGATTCAAATACTGTGGCATGTCAACATACGAGATGTTTCCATAGAATGCCACCCCAAAATTGGTGATACGCGATCTCCACAACATCCAAACAGAGATAGGGGGATTTGATGAATTGGCGTCAGATCCTAGAAGAGTGATATACATCCTGTTAGGGGATATTTCATCAAGACCGACCATGACTCGGATCTGAAGAATAGCACATGAAGACAAATAAAAATAAAATTTTGAGTCAACATGGAAGGGAAGCCTAAATGCCCCCAACATTTTGCATTGTCCTCAAATGTCAAAAATCAAGATACGACATATAGAAGAATAATGCAACACAGAAGAAGGTGCACAACAGATAACCTCTTGTTTCCAAGTACCAATGGAGTACAAGGGTCCTCCAAGAGGGAACAACATTAAATGACAAGCACTCGGGAACACATACAAACTTTCTCTAATCTAAAGATGTACAAACTTTCTCTAATCTAAAGATGTAGAAGCGGGTACTACTTTCACAAGTCGTTCACTAGCAGATCATCATCCTCCCAATCTTGATCATATAGGGAGCGAGGCTGAGATTGCAATGTAACAGTTGCGAGGGCAGCCCCAAGCACCCCACCAATAACTAGAGCCAAGGACGAGGCAACCTCGATGTTCTCATCCAATAGCTCCACTGAGGGGAGTGAAAGGGATCGTGTGAAGATCGCTGTCAACGATGAAAGTTCCTCAAGCGAGTCAAACAAACAAGCCTCATAGCTTGTAGGTGACCCATGTTGAGGTACAAATGCAGAAGATGCCCTGCCGACCTCTGCGAAAGGGGCGGAGACGAACTCAGGAGAAGTCGAAACTTGCTCCACTGCAAGGACCGAAACATAAAGCGGATCTGCTGGAGCGGATTTATGGTGACAAAACTTTGGCACAGGGCCCTGCTTGAACTTCCTCTTGAAGGATGGGGGTAAAGCCCTTTGATCCACTGTAGCAACCTTGAGCATTCTAGGGAAGCTAGGGTAACGATCATGGGATGGAGCTAGCCCAGGCTGGGTGGACATCACTGCGCTAGATATCACCTGGGTGTGTAGCATGTTCACCAACACGAAAATAGGCAGGATATTCGACAAGGAGGTGATGAGCGACGACTCATGCGACAAAGAGATAAAGACTTGGACCCGCTTGGTGCGGAGAGCGAGAGCAGGGCTAGAGGCAGAAGTGGCGGACATGGGCACAAAAGATGCACTTTCCACCCTTGCGGTGGCCTCATGTGCCAAGGCCCTCTCCTGACGACAACGCTTATGCTTGTGTGCAAGCTAGTTCAGACGTAGATGTAAGCCATGCTAAGAAACCTGCGAGGGCCTAGTGGCGTCCTTCTCATAGGAGTGGTCGTTGATGCTGTTGTAGGCAAAGAGGAGGGCCCCACTAATGGAGTAGGAGGTGACACTGTCATGAAAACCACTAGCTTAGTCATGGGTGCCCTTCCTCTTTTCGCCCTGTGGGCGGCAAGAGGAACTGAGGACGCCCTCAGAGGTTGAGGGGTGGGTTCTAAGGGAGAGGGTGCAGTCTTGGGATGAACTTCCTCTTGAAGGATGGGGGTGAAGCCCTTTGACCCACTTTAGCAGCCTTGAGCATTCTAGGGAAGTTAGGGTAACGATCATGGGATGGAGCTGGCCCAGGCTAGGTGGACATCACTACGCTAGATATCACCTAGGTGTGTAGCATGTTCAACGACAGGAAAGTAGGGAAGATATCCGGCAAGGAGGTGATGAGCGACGACTCCTGCGACAGAAAGATAAAGACTTGGACCCGCTTGGTGTGAGGCCCAACGGTCATTCTCGTTGCAGGGCAAAAGGTTGGAGCAACTGAGATAGGAGTGAGAGTAGCGCTAGGGGCAGAAGTGGCCGACATGGGCACAACAGATGCACTTTTTGCCCTTGCGGTGGCCTCACATGCCAAGGCCCTCTCTCGACGACAACGCTTATGTTCGCGCGCAAGCTGGTTCAAAGGTAGATGAGGGCCAGGCTAAGAAGCCTGCGAGGGCCCAGTGGCATCCTTCTCATAGGAGTGGTTGTTGAGGCTGTTGTCGGCAAAGAGGGCTCCACTGATGGAATAGGAGGTGACACTGTCATGAAAACCACTAGCTTGGTCATGGGTGCCCTTCCGCTTTTCGCTCTGTGGGTGGCAAGAGGAATTGAGGACGCCCTCAGAGGTTGAGGGGTATGTTGTGACATATTCACACCTCGCCCATTTCCAATGGGACCCCTAATTTTTGTCTGCTTCCCTTTTGGCTTTGTGTCTCAATGACTCCGGTTTCGGTCTCCTAGGTTCTCGACAGCTCCATTTGAGAAGTGATTGTTTGGCTTGTGAATTTAAGAGGAACATCAATTGAGTGTGTCCAGAGGAATCACAGATTGGTTGAGGCTAGCATGGTTCCCTATGTCTTTAATAAATTTTAATTTTGAGGCTTCTCATCCCAGAAGAGTATCCGAATGAAGAAATTAGAAATGATTAAGTATGGAGGACTCTTTCCCCCAATTCCAAAATGCACACTGTTCCAGGGCACTCCGGCAGTATCATCTTTTAAGGATCAAGGATCATGACATGCCAAAGAGAAAGTGGTCAAAGGAGATTCTTTGGGCTAGGGCAATAGATATTCTAAAGTATCTACAAGCTTCTCAAAATTTCATGGCAAGGCACTCAAAATGCATCATGCATAGAAAGTGAATTTATGTTGGAAGGAAAGATAAAATCTTCACCTTGAAATACAGGGTTCACTCGCGGAAAATCACAAAGTCCGGTATGAAAGTAGAAAGCCCCTTCTTAGGCCCACATTTGTACCCAAGAGTGTAAACTCAAATAGAAGAAGGCATCAATTCTATTCAAAATATGGGATGCAAACATATTCTTTTCAGAAGCAGGAATTTACTTCCGAGGCCCGAGGATGCCCACCAAACTTTCAAATTCAATTGATTTAAGGTTGGAAATCTTCTGTCGTAGATTTGTAGTGACTAATTGGCCGAGTCTAGGAAATGGGTAAGATGTTTAATGTAATGAGCCCAACTTGGCCTCATCTTTAAACCATGAAATTTTAATCAATTACTGTGCAAATCATATAGTTGACATTTTGTCAAATAGTTGGCAGGCAATCACTGTAATAGCAATTCCCTTTTGCCACTAGGAAATTATTTAAAACTCTTGACAACTGTGTCCACCAATATTCCTTTGTATTTTCGACACTAAGAATGCATACATTGAATTGGAAAGAGTTCGATGTCTATCTTTGATTTCTGGATTATTACTGGTTTCATTCAAGTAAAACATTACAACATCTAGCAACATAATTAATTAACAGCTGGAGATTTGGTGATACATCCATACAATTACTTTCCCATATGAAGCACTTATATATTTTCATTGAAGGAAATACATTTAATAATAATGGAACCTGTTTATGCACCTTATAGATGTTTGCCGCTGGTTTTTCTTCCCTTTTCCCACACGGTAGCAGTCCCCAATGTCTAACGCCACTCACTTTGGCGTGATTGATCGTTGGCTAATGCCCCTATACTCCAGGGCGGCCTAGACAGCAGTGGCTGATGCCACTTGAACTCCCGCAGCCAGTAGTCGCGGCTGCTACTGGATCCCTCCTCCGCAGTCACCACCCACTATGTAGTCACCCGCGTGAGTGCTATGCTGGCCGCACCACTTCCTTCCTGCCCGTGATCTGTACCGAGGACCCGAGTTGATGCTTGGCCCCGTAGCTGGTCTGTAGGTGGCGTTATTTGATGATAAGGTTCGGGCCTAATATCACCCGCAATGCTGGAGTCAACCTTTTGACTGAAGCCTTGTCTATCGAATCCACAATTCGATTCAATACAGCTCTATAACCTCAGAAGAAACCGCACCCTCATTGTGCATACAACTTTCTGCAAGACTTCTTTCCTTCAATGACAGGCAGACAGTACGAAGGAAACACAATCGATTATACAACAGCAATCGATTGATGATTAGCTCAAGAAGAATCAGTCTTCGAGAAACTAATTTAACCCTTCAGCTAGGGCTCAGATTATTTGGAACAATTCCCAAGAACAATTTCAATATTCAATATTCGATATCTTACTTCACAAATGAGCCTGTATTTATAACTCCTTGGTCTCCATAGTTTCCAAAAACCATCATCAGTTAACTGCTCTTCATAATATAAACTTCTAAATCATTATAATAATAAT
>MU223634.1:578445-613334 GCA_018584345.1 Thuja plicata | reverse complement strand
ATAATTCTGATGATAATTCCTGCAACACCTGCCATACTGACTGACCAACATGCTCATCACTGCACTGCCAAAAATGGCAACTGCCAAAAATAGACTTACTATAAATAGTAAGTCCCCAGCCCAAGAACTGCACAACTGAATATCATCTGGAGAATTGACCATTGCCGTACTGCCCTGTCAGAAATAGAAACTGACCAACTGACTTACTAAAAATAGTAAGTCCAGACTTACTAAAAATAGCAAGTCTGTCAACTGGAACCCTCAAAACCCTGCACCAGCTCACGAGGGTCGCGATGATGAGCTGACCAAGTCACTGCCACAACCTGCTAAAAATAGGGTCATCACATTTAAAATTCCTCCATAAGAGTGAATTTGTGCCTAGCTGAAACAGGGGACAAACAAAGGAATGTGTTGGAGTCTGAAAAAGGGCACAAAAGGCAGGAGTTGAAGGTTGGATAAGAATGCACCTAAATTTGAAGATCTCAAAGAAATGTTAGAATGTTTTAAGTGATGGTCATGCATACCAGAGATCTGCTTCAAAGTGACCAATCTAAGCCCAACAGGATTTAGATGGAGACATGGAACATTGCAAAGCGAGAAAGTCCGTCTAGTAGCCAAAATTGCACTTAAGTGCAAATTCAAACAAGTGAAGAAATTTTTTAGATGAGATGATCCACGGGTATATCCAAATCGCGCCAAACACCATATAGCCAGGAGTGGTTTAAAAGTCAAAATCTTTCATACAATTCTTCGTTTGATACAACGCATAATCTAAGACATAAATTTTGTTTCCGCGGGCTAGGCATGACCATCGACACCAACATTATGGGGCATCCTTTTACAAGAATTGTGAATCCTTTCTGTCATATGTCGAACATATGATCCGTTTCAATGTCAAGATGCAAAATATTCGAAGACTAAAGCATAAGTTGAAATTTGTTATAGACGTGACTATGGAAATACGAGACTTCCCCACGGGCCAGGAATTGTTCTAAGAAATAAAGTCCTCCGTTTTCTCTATAAATACTGAGATACATCTCAGATTCGCACAAGGAACTCTTCATGAGGGAATGAATTCCATGATAGAAAGACTCAGAATCTAAATATAAGGTCCGAACAAGCACCTACTCCAGTATGTGTAACACGCAGATGACAGGGAGCCTTGAACCTCAAATACAAACATGCTCAGCCTGATGTCTTCACCCAAGATCACGCCCAAATACTAGTCTGCAAGAGCCGTTTATGTGTGCTGAGGGAAAACACCATACAACCAGAAAACGTAAAGCTTTCAAATAAAATGAAATCCCGCTCACAAAGGAGTAAAGGCAGAAAAAAGTCGGAAGGAAGGAATGAGACAAAGAGTCTCAGAATGCAAAACGCGAAACACATGCCTGTAGTCTGCCAATGAGCCCGAGCATGACCAGAGCGCAGTTGGAGGCACTCGGTTTTCAACGCCAAACACACCCAGCTCAATCAGATGGAGGAATTCCTAGAACAAATGTCCAAACCCGCGATAAAAGACCTCTCTAGCGCATTTCCAAGGAAGTAGAGGAATGAATGAATAAAGGAGAATCCGCGAGTACTACCAAATCCTGCTGGCGCAAAAGGAGCGCAGGTCAACAGAGTCAATGGACTTTTTTCCAAAAAAAGAAAATCCTCCACTCCATGAAAATCCTGCTCAAGCGTAAGGAATGGCACGTTTTCTCCCAAGTTGGGGAATCAGGAGGTGAAGGAAAATCCTTCAAAACTACTAAATCTTGCCCCCGGAATCCTCAGAGCGCATTTCAACAGAGGTTGGGGAAAGGTCAATGCAAGATAAAATCTTCCACTCACCCAAAATCGCGCTCCTCATGTGCCTCGGTCGCGATTTCCTCAAAGTCGTGGAAGTGTGGAGAATTCCAAAATCTGGAACCACTTCCCAAGTGCGCCCAAACTCATTCTCGAGCGCACTCCACTTGTGTGAAGAAAGTTCCGAAACAAGAAGATCCACAACCATGGACAAAACACGTCGACTTTTCAGAAAAAGAGAGAATCCACGACATAATGAATTTTGGACATAATGGAGGAATATTTGACTTAAGCTCAAAATTTTAAGATTTTAATTGCAGTAAAGAAAATTTTGAAATCGTAAAATCTTGGAATTAAAAAATCTTGAAATGTGGAAAATCTTGGAAAACTTGGAGATTTTGAAATCTGAGATAAATTGGAAATTCCAAAAAATTGATAAAATTGTAAAACTTCTTGAAGCTCGAAACTATGAAATATTGAATTCGTGAAAATCCTAGAATCATGAAAAACTCAGAATCTTGGAAATTTCCGAAATCGTGAAAAGATGGAAATCATGGACAAATTTGAAAATTTTGAAAAAATTTCGTACTCGTGAAAAAATCCAAAAATTTGGAAAATTTGGAAAAACTTTGAAAGTCTTGGAAAATTAGAAATTTGGAAAACTCGAAAATTCCAAAATTTTGAAAAAAGTAAAAAATTCCAAAATCGTGCAAAAACTCAAGATTTCGAAAAACTGGAAACTGGAAATAAAGGAGTTTTTGGATTTAAATATAATATTAATTAAATATTGAATTTTTATTTAATATTTAATTAATAAACTTTTAAAAATCAGAAAGCGATAAAGATGAGAAATTAAAGATTAATTAAATATTGATTTTTATCTCAATTTAATTACAAATCGAAAAAAGCGACAAGTTAATTATAAAAAAATGGAAGATTAAAAAGGAAATAAAATCGCTTTTTAATTTGATATTTGAAGAAAAATTAAATATGGAAATTTATTCCTTTTTCAAATATTTAAAATAAAAAAATCAAAAGGTTGGATAAAATCTAAACTTCCTCATGAAATAATGCTCAAATTAGCAAGTTTTCTTTTGAACATGGAGAAAAACAAAGACAAGTGGCGTTTGTGGGAAAGAGTCTTCGTCTTAATTGACAACTTCCTAAAATTAGTCTGTAGTTTTTAAAGCAGTTTTTTCAGGGTTTCAGTCTATATATGAGGACCTTCTCTCATTTCATTATCACACGAAGTTCAGAAAAACGAGTTGAAGAGAAATGTTTAGGAATCAAGAGGATTCGAGCGAAACTTTTCCAGAAAATTGAGCAAAATTCTTGAGAGAAAATTTCCAAGCAATGAGAAGTTTGTTTTTGAAAACGTGAAAAGACCCAAGATGTTGTGAAATTCAGTGGAAGAGGAATTTCTACAGTAAATTGGAAAAGTTTGTGGAAAATGCATAGGTCCTTGAAAGAGAGAAAATCCATTTCTGAAGGAAAAGATGAATTTGTCAGATTTTCAGAAATTTTCTCCTTGAGAAATTGGTCTACTTTTTCGTCCAAGTGTGCACAATTCTTATGTTTATTTTGGTTTTGTTTTGCAGGAATGGCTGAGCCCAGAGGAACAAGCATGACAAGGAAGCAACTGATAAAGATTGAGTAGGGGAGCTTTTATCCAGAATCCAAGATTGTTTCAAAATGGGCAGAAATTGGAGATACCAACCTCAGATGCTTGGACATGACTGAGTTTCATAGGAGGATGTTTGGTTATAAAGATCATCAGCTGACCCATTTGGCCACCGGAATTGTGAACAATGGGATCGTAGTTGTGGCTTTCTTCCATCTTTTCAACATTCTGAGCTAATTGTGGAATGCGCCAAGCACTTCAATTTAGAAGACAATGATTAAAGATTTCGATGGAAACATCATTGCAGGCCTTTCTCCACCAGCGATCACTGAAGCATTTGGGATCCCTTCTTCCAGGAAGTTGGTAGTAAAGACAAAGGAGCAAGCACACAGTTTTCACTGCAGGAATTCAGTACTGTGAAAACGTCGTAAATGACAAGTGGTTGAGAAAGAACAGATCCCATCACTCCAAATTGCCTAAGGAATTGGTATGGTTGGATTTCCACTGAGAATATAGTGACTTGATCATGATACTGAGCAGAATTTTTGGCATGCCACAGACCTATTTGTTCGAGGCATGGATGTGGTACTTTGTCGAGCAGGTAGTTGAAGAGCACAATCATATGGATTGGGCTGGAATGATCAGTGACAACCTGAGTGAGCAGTTGGTGAACCTGGAGCAATCACAAAATTTTTATATGAGCTCCTATGTCATATACATGTTGGCTAGAAACACGAGGTATGAGGGATTGCTATGTAAGGGAGCAATTGGAAGTGGCACTTCACGGTTGAAAGTCCACGAGTGTTACCCTCAGTTGCATTTGCAGGCCACAGATGATAATGTCCGAGTCAATGATGCCTTCGCAATGCGAGTTGTGAGGACTTTGCAGAAAAGATTGCAAATAAGATTATCTGACGGAGCAATGAAGCTTGTGGAGGAATACAAAGCTTGGTTTATTCAGTTCCCACTTTCTCCTATATCAGAGTAGAAGGATTTTCGGCACAACCATACAAGCTCCCAAGATATCCTACTGACAAGATGGTTATGTTGGAACTCACTCGACAACTGACAGTGTATGACAAGATTTAGAAAGGGAAGAGGAGTTGGGATTGGATTTCCCAATTTCCATAGGAGAAGATAAAGCTGAAGAGTGCCCATGTCTAAAGGCGGCCGAAAGATCCTAGGAGAAGTTGCACTTCTTCCATTTGTCATTCTACTTAGGAAGGCTAGATTTCGATCCCTATAACAAAATCAAGTCGATGGCAGGTGCAAGGTATCAACACTAGACACACCTTGAAGATTTTTGGACCACTGTTGCAGACGATAATGAGATAAGGAAAAGGATGCACTCCAAATTGCCCTTGAACATCATCAGAGCTTGCAGAATCTTTCACGTACCTAATCAGATGAACGAAGATTGAAATGTGCTTCAAAAAGGGTATAATTCAGAAAAGGAAAGAGTTACTCATTCCTATGATTGGCAAAGGATGGAGATTTCAGATCTTGATGCATTGGCAAAACCAGTCTTGGATTTCACAAGGTGGTGGGTTGAGCGACAAATTGACAGAATGACTGTACCAAAGGAGGACTGGACATACAAGTTGTTGGGACATCAACCATTGCGGGATGAAAGACCAAAGAAACCTTCCGGAGATAGAGTTGAAGGAGAGATTCCGCCAGGAAGTGCGAAACACAGAAGGGAGAAGGGTGTTACTTAGGAAACACGCACGAAGAGGAGGTGCGATCTTCATGTTGAAGAACAATGACAGAAGAGACCAAGATCCGAGAATGTGCTGTCCTCACCTAGCCAGACTCTGAGTGTGCAGGAGATAGGCACTTTCACCAGGCAAGAAGTAAAAACAAGCAGAAGGGAAAGAACATAGCAAGGAGAGCAGTGCATGACAAGGCCTGTACAGGATAGATTGAGTATCAATGCCAATGAGGGGTTTGCGCCAGGAAGAAGCAGGGAAAAGGATGTTACCAGTCTTGGTGTATTTTTCAGAAGGATAATAGAGAAAGAGATTCCCACAGCCGAAGAGGAGATTCCCGCCATAGAGGCACTAGCTCCGGGGGCGATGGCAGAAAGTCTTGGAGCCGAGGAAATCGACACAAGAGCAGTACAGGACAAGAGCAGCTGGCAGTGCAGAAAGATCAAGGTGCCGCCATTCCAGAATGGGTGAAGCAGAGGCTCCAAAGAAATCAGGAAAAGGAGGATGACCTGACAGTCGAATTACAGGAAATCATGGATAGGGTCAACCAATCACAGGAGAAAGGAAAAGCTAAGAGGTTCGCGAAGATTGTCAGAGGAGAGTCTAGATCCAGAACCCTTCAGCTTGCAACACCGGCCGTGGACAAGACAAAGGCTAAAATCACTCCAGATGAGTACAATGTGGCCAAGTTTGACTAAGGTCATGCCTCCTAAGAGCAGGTATTGGAGGAACTTGATGATTTTGCACATGCAGTCAAAAGCAAGATGAGGAAAGTAGAAGAGAAATACCAGAGGCAAAAGGGAGAAATCAGAACATTATGCGACTACATCAATAACTTGCCTTGTCCAGTCTGTGAAGAAGGTCCATCTTTTGTTCCCCCGCCGGTTATTCCAATTGAATCAGTAGAGAGTATAGATAGAATTAGGCGAAATTCTCAAGGGGCGGAGGCTTGGATCAAAGTAATCTAAAATGAGGTCTACAGGCATGTTGAAGACTTGGTACGAGTTTATGACAGGCCACTAGCCATCCTTTACCGGATTCAGTGCATGGAGGAATCGTGGGAGGATGAGCATATCTATCAGGATGAGATGATCGCGGAATTACAGGAGTTGATGGAGACGCCCAGGCAGGTACTAGTTGACTGTGGGATCGTTAAAGAAGGAAAAGCATATGTTTTCACCCGATGGTATGGCGTAGTGGTCATGGCCAAGGAAATGTTTGGGAATTTCATTGAGGAATCCACTCGATTGAAGGGACTAGCTTAGAATATCAAACACGAAATCTCCAACACTGTCGCATCACTGGTTTCAAAAAGGTTGTATGAAAATGAGATAACTGTAGGCAACCTAAAGAGTAAATTGGAGGAATTCTTTAGATTGAATTTCTTCACCAGGGATGTCTTCGAGAACTTCTCCACTTTCTTGAATGACATGCATACTGCTTAGGGTTTATTGCCAGAATGGGAGGACAGTTTGAGGAAATTTGAGCGAGCTATGGTAGCTTTGGAATTCAAGCAGGAATCAACACCAAGTGTCAGCGTGGATGAATTAGAAGCGGTTTTGGGAAGATTCCAGGCATTCAAGCTGAAAGGTCAAACGTAGACTTCTTGGTAGAGGTGCATTTAATGCATAGTGGGCACACTTAATGGTCATTTATTGCGCCCCACTTTCCTTCTGAGCTTGCATGCATAATGGGTACTTATTACCCACTATGATAGTGGATTCCTATTGCATTAATGTAGATTCCTTCTTGCCCTAATCCCAATTAGGGATGAGGTGGCACGATATGGGCCATTGGTTATTGTTTTGATCCGAGCCACCCTTTGTATTCGAGGAGCTATATAAAGGCCTCACTTCTCATTTGTAAGGCAATGGATTTTGAGGCCTCACAATAAAATTTTCATTGTTGGTTTCATGTTGAATACTTGATGTGTTTTAGTGCTTGCTTGGTTTCATAATTCCCTCATTTAGTTTAGATTTGTTGGATAAAGTTAGATAAAAGTGTTATGATTGCAATGAGAAATATGATGGTGTTTTGATGAGTTCCTTAGGTTCATACTTTTGACGTTTTATTGATTGTAAATCGTTGTGCAAAGTTAGCTTGAACCTCGCTCCTGCATATGCTTAACTTTTGTCATTCACGTACATTGTTCTTCATGATGGTGTTCGTGGTGGTATGAAAACCTGTTGCATAACCCTTGAAGATTGCACCGATTCTCATGTAGTTGTAGTATAACTTGGCGAAACGAAACCTGGTTATTTAGGAATTTGTCCATCAGAGTACTATTTGTTGCTATCATCACCCTTAGGAGTAGATTAAAATTCCTAAACCTTTAAACCCCCCTTATATTTCTGCACATCTTGTGAAAATCCAAAAAAAGTGTTTCATTGCAAATCTTTTCAAGACTGAAAACGTAAGGCCCCTTGTGATCTTCAACAAATCACATTTACCATTGAGCTTATCCACAGTCAAGACCTGACACGAAAGGAACCTTGGAGTGACCTATATGATCTTCTCGCAATCTTAGCATATACGATACTTTGATCATTCAAGAGAGGATAAGATACCTCGGTATTTTGTTCTACTGTTTGGTGAGTCATAAAACACACATCAACATGGTAGGTGCTAAGGGAGAGGGTGCAATCTTGGGAGACCTCTTACCCTTACCATAGACAGTAGGGCGAGGTATGTCCACAATGATCGGGATGGGGAAAGGCGGGTGCACCTCGGGTTTGGGCAGCATGGGTGCCTTTCCTTTTTCTGCACTGGGTGCAGACGCGGGAATAAAAGACATTGCTAGAGGTTGCAAGACCCGAGGCAAACAAGGAGGCTTCCTATGGGGCATGCGCTTGCTCTGAGCCCTCAATGAAGAAGGGACAGAGTACAAAGCACGCTAAGCCTCATGAGAGGGCTGGATGGGAGGAGCGGGGGTAGGTGCTACAGATTTGAAGTTCAGTTCCCTGGCCTTATACTTTTGATAGGTGAGGAACGACGCATGGTGCCGGGGACACATGGGCCCTATTGAAATAGGCTAGAAATGATCAAGAAGAAAGCTCCCACGGGACACCAAAGCATGATAACTAGTGTCCTGGATTGTGCACTCATGAGGAAATTTTAAACACTTATGCACAACCAAAGGGTCAACTCCCATGGATGCTAGCCAGGGGATACCTAGCTTGACCCTGAAGTGGTTTGATTCAGAAGTGATGACAAAAGTCAAGAAGACCGCCTTTGGTCCTACCTGGATTGTCAAGATGGTGGATCCCAAAGGGGGAAGTGAAAGCTCATCATGTGTTTTGATGGTGGCAGAACACTCGTATCTCGCACAATTTAAGCCGTTGATGAAGAGGACCTCCTCAATAGTAATGCCAACCCGACACGTACCAAGACACTCTGACAAAGATGTCATCGATCAATGCCGGGATATAAAGGGGAGAGGTTTTTCCGCTGTACGACTCATCAAGATGGGTGAAGGTGATATTCGTTTGAAGGACCCCCTCTGCAGGTAAAGAGGTAGGAGTAATTTTCACCATCTTTACAAGGGAACTGCCACTCGGATAGGGGGAGGTTTGATGTAGAGGAGTCTAGTTCACATTAGGTTCACCAAAATGTGGAGAAGGAAAAGTTCACCAATCCCAAGACCGGTTAAAGTCTTGAAGGATGAACCGGCCCTTGCGCCACCTCATTTCTACTAGCTCTTTCGTGAGCTAGGGGATCAAGACAACTTAAATGATGACAAGATTAAATGAACTAGAACACTAGATGCAAGGAACTCAAAATAACCGCTAATTGCTAGCCCGAAATAATATTCTAACTACACAAACTTGAAGAACTCACTATAGAGGCAAAATGCTGAACTCCACAAGCTTACTGCCTAGGACGCACGCGTGGGTTGAGGACGACAGCGTGGCCTGCGTACATCTTGTACAGACAGAGTACAGAGGAAGGCATGGAAATTGAAAAAGCTAACAAATATTAACTAAAACAGAGTGCAAAGTAGGATCTTCATAGAATATGAAAGATATGATTACACTTTGAAAGCAATGAGAAATCAAGCAGGGAGAGAAAAGATCTTACAGTAAATGCAAGTTGATGAAATTGATAGACCGCTTTATCCTCCCACTAACCTGCGCACATGAAGACGAAGAAAATGGCCGGGTGGTTATTTGGAGACCTTCCTCAGTCAGATCCTTGTTTTGGTGTTTCCACCTCCATAGCAGCTGATATAGATGAGGTGAAATGGTGATAGATAATCGTAAAGACAATAGACATGTAAAGATAAAATAACAAGAATATGATGAAGACAATATGATACGCTCAATAAAACACAGAGAGTGAAGGCAAGAAACTTCCCTTCAAGACCACAAAGCCCACAACTTGATGGAGTGAAGGCAAAGCAAGCAAGACAACCGAGACACAATGCTATGAAGATCAAGTGATTGTAAGTATGCTGTCTTAATACAATAGGAAGAGCCAAAGTGGATGGAAAACGAAGTGTAGCCCAGAGAGATTCAAAAAGTGAGTCAAGAAGATTGAATGAGGTCTAAAAAATGGGAGTTTAAACATGTTGGGTCGAATTTGGGCATTGGTGGGCCGTGGAATCGGGCATTGCATTGCAGGGGTGGTAGTTTGTAACACTCTAACGACACTCTGCATGTTTGTAGATTTGTGGGGTGAGTGCGCACCATGCGAACATCTCCGATGCGTGCAAGTTGCCTGGAGAGATTCAAAAAGTGAGTCAAGAAGACTGAACGAGGTCCAAAAAATGGGAGTTTAAACATGCTGGGTTGAATCTGGGCGTCGGTGGGCCGTTGAATCGAGTGTTACATTGCAGGGGTGGTAGTTTGTAACACTCCAACGACACTCTGCATGTCTGTAGATTCGTGGGGTGAGTGCGCACCATGCAGACATCTTTGCAGTGCGCACACATCTTCGACCGTCCAGGCCGTGTGGTTGAGATTCTAACCGGGTGGTGGCAAGGCTAAATGAAGGGGTGCGAAGGGTTACTTGGAATTTTGTGTTTTTATGGACATTGCGTAATGGCAAATTACACTGAGGTACAAATTTATGACATTACAGACATTGATTGGGGTGATGATCTTATAGATCTTTACACAGTGTGTGCAAGTCAACATTACCATTATTTGATGATAAAATCATGGGTTTTGAAGATTAATGGGACAAAATGAGTACTCAACATGGAGTCAAGGCATGGTGCTCTAATGTTTTATATTATAATGATCAATTACCTTTTAGGATAGACTTTAGGAATGTTCTTTGATAAAGTTGTATTGACTTAAGGTTATTACTTATTATCTTTATGAGTTGTCAAAGGGTGCCAGTCTTATTGTCTGTAGATGACTTATCCTCTAAGGTGTCAGTCTTGTACTCTATGGATAAGGTTTCTGTAGTCTTATATAAGAATGCTTTTGCTCCTTATTTCATTACCAATTTTTATGAATTCTTTTCTTTTGATCGGTAATAGGATATTTTTTATTGATATAAGAAAGATATTACAAAAGACTATATTAGGGCTATAGCTTCTGCCCGTTAGGATAAACCATCCATGCCTTAAGAACTTTTTAAAATAAACCACACCTAAATGGGTAAACTTCTACTAACCCATTCAGCTAACATCTCTATCATACTAATTAATATGCATATTACAAGAGGTGATTTCCATCCAAAAATTCGACCTTGGAAATTGGACCATGCTGTCCTTCAAGGCTGCCTCCATTCGGCTATCCCTTCAAGTCATTTTCTCTGCATTCTACTTCTCCTTAAAGGGTGAGAAGAGAAAGATAGATGTCCCTCGCAGCATATCTTCGACCATTCTCAAAAAACACAGGGACTGTTAGTTGTTCCCTTATCAATCTACCGCTTCACTGCTCTACAAAAAACATAAAAAAGGGGTCTGTTTCCTTCCTTCATCTCCGAGGGTTATGCTTCCTCCCTTTCCTGGTACGTGCCCTCTTTGGAATTGCAGTAGTGAAAACACGCACTGCATCCTCTGCCCTCAGTTCGTGATCTTGCAGTGCCTGTTTGAGCTTCCCCCATGCCGTAGCTATGTCAGCTCTGTAAACTCCTTTATCAACTTTACCCCACCAGCGAACGAAAGGCACGAGACCATAAACCTTCGCGTCTTCTTCATCCTCGGAGCATTCAGACACATCTGAGCCAATTCCTGGAATAGTCCATTCCAGGATGGAATCCAGACCCATTAGTGCTCATATTAACAAAATCTCCAAAAGAGGAATCAGGATTTTTATGCATTCTTGGTTAACTTTCTATGTGTTGTTTTTGTAAGAAATTAACCCAACTCATAAACCTTGAAAACCTTGCACTGCTGAAAATAGGAAACAAATGAACTAACCTAAACAATGTGGCTCTACTACCATTTTAGATATTGTAGAAAAAGAAAACAATCAAGTCCTAGTCTACTAAGGTTAACCACAAAATCACTATCTACCTGTAACTCGGAAACTAAAATAAAATTATAAAAGAATAGAGCTATTTCCATCAAAATGTGAGAAAATACACTTAGAGCCATAAATGCAAATAAATATTTATAAATACACATGCCCACATTATGCTATGCTATGCTATTCCATGCCCTACCATGCCATAAATGCAAATGCATGAGTTCATTTTAAAGAAATCTGAGAGGGAGGAGGTGGTAAATACATCCAATCAAAAGTGTATCTCATGAGTCTATAAGAATATGTTCTTGTATTTAGTAAATTAGGTGTTTGTGTTGTATTTGTTATAGCTCATTAAGGAGATCGTTGTTTTGTCATTAATATGATAATTATAACATGAATGTGGTAGTTGTAATAGTCAAGGTTTAGATCTATAAATGGCTGTGCTCTCTTCATGAGAGGGAAAGCCTTTTTTTTTCATCTCTTTCTTTTGCTCATATTAACAAAATCTCCAAAAGAGGAAACAATAAGTTGTATGGAAGATGCTGATGCATCATCCTCAATACAAACACTTGGACAAGCCCAAGCAAGCTAAGGCTATGTGAAGCAAAATACATAACGACCTAGTGACATGAAACAAAAAGCTACACCAACAAGATTATGTTATAAAACATCCAATGTTCAATTCTCACCATCCATATTTTTTCGGAGCCATAGAGTGGTTTCGGCTGTGAGCACAGTCAGAGCATATTCAAGGCCATTTTCATGGAAGAGCACAATACTAGTCTTTCTTTAAATTTTGATTCTTAAATGTGGGATACAGTTGTATAGATTAAAGATTTACCTCTCCTTGACATCTCTTCAAAGCAAATCTAGGGTAAACTCATTTTTGATGACATTAGACGGAAAAATAATTCTAAAGGATTTTTTTATTATTCTCTTAAAAGATGGAGTGATAAATTTGCTATTGTATGGGCTTCTTTAATAGGGTACAAAAGGTCTCGTTTCAGGTGTCCCTTACTTTATAAGGAACTTTCTATAGGAACAAAATTAGCTAGGTTTGGTTTCTCTGTTGACCCTTGTCTGGTTTGTGGAAAGAAGGATCCAACCCATGCTTTCTCTGAGTGAATGCCAGGCTATGTGGAAAGTGTTCTGATGGCATGGTTTTATATATTGTTTGAAGTAGCCTTTTATGCTAGTAAGGAGATAGTATGGTTTTATATCTTGTTTGAAGCTGTTTGTTATTTAGAAAAAAAGTAAGTATTCAGGTTTTATGAGGTTGTTATAGTTAATTTGTTCCAGAGACGTCCTTTGGTATTTTCTGAAAATGAGAAATAATCACGTTTTCTAAGTGAAGGTTAGGGCCTCTATTGTATGGTTGCCTTTCTTTTTGAAATGCTAATCAGTGTAACCTGAATCAGAGTTCAATCCCTTCATCAACAGGCATCCTCAAAGATAAGCACTCTTAAGTGATTAGCTATGGTAAATTTCACAGAATTGTTCTGGTCCTAGATTTGTCAGTTGACATTACACATATTTCATGGAGTGGTGGCTGGGATGTGTGGCATGATGGTACTGGTGCAGTTGCAGAGCTCATGAACATGTTTGTTTAGTGGAGCCACTGCAAAAGCAATTAGCTGACAATGAAGAGGGGGTGAAGATTAGAGAAAGTAGAGTTTGCAGATGTATTCTCAGATGATAATATGACTGAAGTTTTCTAGATTTGAAAACTTGTTGGAGATCTTTAGATTTCTTGTACACGTATTATGACAAGACTATGAAATTCTGTTTGCACATTCCTTTCAACACAATGAGATTTAAATAATTTCTATCAATTTTTACTTACATTAGCATCTGTATGTTTCTTTGTTGAATCTCTGTCCTCTCAGGCACAAGGTTAATGTCACAAAACTGTTAGATATGGTAGGATATTGGAAATATTTCGAGTGTTAAATATATTCCATGAAATTCTTAGATCTAGTTATACAACAAGGCATGATGAAATTCTATTCATTTCTTTCAGGAAATACAGAAATTGGGAATGGCTATGGAGTACCTGGTGGTGGTGCATATTACGGAGCACCTCGGCCTCCAATGTTCAACATTGCATCTGAAGCTAGCCACCATAGATCACAAGACCCTAATACTCTGACAACGGGGTCTTCAGATGATCAGATATCTAATTCTTTTGCATTAGAAGTCTCAACTAATGGAGGTTATACGGTAGGTCCAAATAATGGTTCCCTGGCAATTGAAGAACATCCTTTCACAGAAAGCAAGATGGAAAAGAAAGAACTTCCGGAACTGTTGAAACAGAGGCTCAAAGCTCGAGGGATACTCAAGGAAAATAAGGCAATTGACCAGGCAACTCACGAAGAAAGTGTATTCATATTTTTTCATGTTTCTTTCTTGTCATAGTAGTCTACATTCCTTAAGTTTGTCTTTTCCAATCTAAATCTACATTTGTTGTTGAATATGGGATTTAAAAATACGTCAAGATTTTCTTTGTATATACTCCTTTAGTGTTTCATTTGAATTTATAGTTGATTGATGTATAAATGGGTGCAATAATATAGTACATATGTGATTGGAAAGTTTCTTATTTTTCACAGCATCCTGTTTGCTTATTTAATCTTGTCGTTTTGCAGGTTAAAAAAGATGTGATTTCAACAGGCAATGGAATATCGTCCAAATTATTACCCCAGGGATGGGTGGGTTTATTTTTCTGTAAATTTCTGATTTTGCAGGAACTTATTAATAGTTGTCTTTTTGTCATGTACATCAATACAAGATAGAGGCATGCCTTAGGTACTTTTCAATTTAGGGAGCATTGAATTAGATTACTTAATGTATAAAATACACATGTTATGAGCACTTTGTTGACTTGCTCATTTTACAATAATTAGTGTAATTGTCATAGAAGTAAGTCATCTGTTCTTATAGACACAGATCTAATGCATAATATTATAATATATAATATTATGCTTTGTAGAAGTTAGTAATAAGGGAGAGTGTTTTGATTCACCTTGAGTGATTTTATTCACCTTGTATTTCAATTTTAGTCGTCAATCAATTTGTCATCTCTCTCATTGGATGTAGTCACCCATTTCATTTTGTGATTGAATGAAGAGTGTGACCCATGAAATTCATTTTCTTTCCATTCTCGAGTTTGTTCTCATTGTTGCTTGCTTATCTTTCAGTTCAGATAAATGTTTTTAACATTTAGCATTTCTAATTGCCATTGTCTATGTCAAGATTGCAAGAAAGCTGCAATCAAGGGTTATACCATGGGGGTATGGCGAATGAACTTCAGATCTCTATCTTTTAGGTGCAGAAGTTTTGGAATATAGCCGAGGCTACTATCTCAATGTCTATTTGTTTGTCCGTCTACCCTCGTCAATAGAATAAATGCAGTGTCCACTAGGAACATAGTTCCACTTTATCTTGCATTAATCCCAGTGACCTACTTTGCTCATATTTGCAGATATAAATATATTTCTTTCTTTCCTTGTGCCTGCATGCCACATGACAGACAACAGTGGTATGGGATCCATATCAAAGGTGCTGTATATGTGGATTTCTTCACCGTCGAATGGTTGATTATGAGCCATTTGAGTAGAAAACAGACACGTGGGACCTATAAGAGGAATTCGAGATAGAGAACTACTTCCATTATGTGATTAAAAAATTCATAGAATCTACAACTGATTGGAGCTTCTATTGAAATCTTTAAGATAGACAAGGCTCTCATGCTGGATCTTATATGGATCAAAATGGGGTGAATAGGGAAATATGTGACCATATGTGGACTCAATCAGAAGAAACAACATATACATTGATTAGATGGAATAGAATATCCTATGTTTGTTACTTGCATAGACTGTCTTAAAAATTTAATAAGGTGCATGTTATTCTCCGTGACGTGGAATGGAATATATTGAGGTATATGTATGATAAAGTTGTAACATTTATATATATAGGACAGAGTATCAAATATATGACTGACTGATAAGAAGAGTGAGCAAATATAATCAAAAGATTACGGGGGAAGGGAGATATTTCTACATGGAAATATTAATAATAGATTATGTTTTTAATTTGTTGGTTGCTGGACAAAACCGAAAAAAAAAGTGTGTATGAAAGAACCATTCTTCAAATTATAAGGGGAAGCTCCCTAAAATATAACTAAAACCTAAATTAGCATAATTTATAAGTATGCTTACCATTCAAAATTTTGGTGGGAGTTTTGCATTATATGTAAATACTGACTTTGTTTTGTCTCAGAAGCAAGTGCCAGACTGCAAACAGTCAAGACTTGCAAAAAGATCTCAAATTAAGGACGATAAACAATTCAATATTGGCTTAAGCAATGACCAACTGTACATAACCAACTGTATCTGTATGTCCCTTAATAAGCTACTGAGAGAGCATGCAGGGTCTAATAAAGATCAGAGTCAGTGAGTATATATCAGTTGTGTGCTGTATATGATACAAAAAAATTATCAATGTAATATGCTGTTTTTCCCGAGCATAGGTAGATAAATTACTGAACCATAACCTATTCTAAACATAATTTTGCTTATTCTTGATATAGGGGTCATAGATCTAACTATATATCTAGCCGCCATGTACAAAAAGAGACTGTTAAAAGGATCCATTGCTGACATAACGGAGTAGTAACCAGTCTTTCTCTGCTCTGTCAAAAATTGATAGGAGTCATTCTCGTTCCAAGGTGGATCAACAAATGGCAGCTCTTCATTGGATCCGCCCGTTTCAATAATGGAGTTTTCTACCTGATTAATATAAAATCTTGGATAAAACTTCAGTATAGTGCTGATTGTATTTCTTTTGGAAAGCTAGATAACTCTGCATATATGGGACATTATCAGCCTTATTGTAAGACTAAGTCTCTCATGTTTTACCTCTACCTATTGATCTACACTGTTCCATCTAGGAGAAGTTTTTGAAACTTGTCCCTAGATATTTCCGTAGTGAGTGTTACCTGCATAAAAATAGAGTAAAATATGAGTCTTCTTAAAGACCCAATAAGAGCTCTCGTAGTACCCTGAAACATTTCCTCATTTGTTGCTTTCCAGATAGCCCATAAGATATAAGTAGTTAATATAAGCCAAAACAAATTATAAGAGAGACTCAAGTCATTCACAGAACCAAAAAGAATCTCTTTCCAAATTATTTTACCTTTATCACCTCATCCAACCAGATCAGAAAAGAAAATACTTCAAATTTCTTTAGCAAAGAAAGAGTCAAAGAAGATATGCTTAATGCTCTCAAGTTGTTTGCACACACGTTTTGAATAAGTAACCACTTGTACAACATTTGAGAACCCAATCTCCTCTATGGCCTCTTGCAAAATTTGAACGTAGATGTGTACATCCCTTGAATGAATGAATGAATGAAAGATTTTAATAATGTCCGCGAGGCCAAAGTAGCCTAAGGGACCCCCTAAGTAGCACACACCCTAAGAATAGGTTGCCAAGGTCTTAAGCACTTTGTAACCTCTTCTTTAGATCTCTTCTTCGACAATGTATTTGATCACAAGGTTTGCTGTTCTGTCTAGCTGTGCTTCTTCAAATAGAGTACATAAATTGACTGCTTCTAAGATATCCACATAGCTGGAACAAATGTCATTGTATGCTAGGCACTCCATGATAAAATGTCGCTTTGTCTCTACCACACCCCTGTTGCAAAATAGGTATATCCTTTCTTCCCATTCTTCCTTAAGTATCAATCATCTACCTGTTTCACACCTCAAATGGTGAGAACTAGTCCTAAGTTGGGCTATGATCATTTTTGCTCTCCATTTGATATTTTCTCCTATGTATGCTTTTTCCTCATGGTCTCCCGTGGGGTTAAATTCTTTGATACTTTCTTCCCATTCTTCCTTGGGTATCAATCATCTACCTGTTTCACACCTCAAATGGTGAGAACTAGTCCTAAGTTGGGCTATGATCATTTTTGCTCTCCATTTGATATTTTCTCCTATGTATGCTTTTTCCTCGTGGTCTCCCGTGGGGTTAAATTCTTTGATATAGTAGGCTTTTTTGCGTCCATGTTGCTTTGACCATATGATATTCCTGAATTTTTCCCCCACAAACTTTTTTATTTCCTCATTGGTTTCAGGACATTCTTGTATGTTAACCTCCCATTTTTTCATCCATTTGTTGTTTTGCTTCATCCAAGTGTTCCATGAAAAATCAGCCACTTTTAATAAAATAAGAGCTGGCTGCACGTGACTATAATCTTGATGAATGGTTGATGTCCAATATTGGTCAACACATCCATGACAATAGAGCAGCCTGCCTTCATCCAAGTCTGTTTCATGTCCTTCATCGCCAAATTCACTTTAGAGTATTCTTTATGAAGAAAGGTTTAGTATGCTGCCCTGTTTGCCTTGAGTTTTTTTGTTTGTTTTTGATTTTTTTTGCAATGGTTTGTGATTGATAAAGATACCTGCAACAAATAAACAACTTAGAAAAATACAATGTTCAGGAAACCCACTAAGCTGGTATATCTCAGATTTATTTTCTGAACTAAAGGCACAATACATCTTCAAATGAGAACAACACAGTTCATAAATTAACATTACAAGTACATTTCTAACACACCCACAAAATTCAGCCAAGAAGACCTATTTGACAATAAAATCTGCAAACTGACACTTCTAAAGTGGACACCACACTTCAGAAAACTCCTCCAATGGCAAAGGAAATTATGTCAATGTAATCTCTCACCCTAGGTGACTCCGAGCAGCTGAAGAAGTGCTCAAAACCCTAGCCGACCAGTTCCAACAAACCCAACGCCTACCCTGAGCAAGGTATGACCCTTAATGTGATGGTATGGCCAGCCTTAGAAGGCATGACCAGCATAAATGAGACCAGCAAATACAAAGTAATCTCTGAAAGTCTCCTTAATCAGCCACCATGAATATTTTTTGGCACTTTGAACCTCTAAAAACTAAAGAAAAATAAGATATTGAAACTCCATTAAGCCAAAGTGTGATCTCTATGTGAAATCACGAAGAAATTCTCCAGATTGTGTCTTTCAACAATGTAGAGAATGTTGCTTCTAAGGGATCTCATCCTCACAAACCTTGAGAAGAGCAATCTCCTTCAAAACAAGAATCAATAACAAATATCAAATCCAGCAAAATGTCAAATGAACTCCGAATCTTCTTTCTATAGCCTCCAAGAAGGGGTCAGCCTCTTCTATTTTGCTTTTTAAAACCTTAAGATAAAATCACCATCTTTATAAAGTGGCATCCAAGTCTCCAAAAGGTCTTTTTTATTAAATATCGACACTTTAATATTAGCATCCCAAATAGTCTTTTATTAAATATGAAAATAACAATAAAGTTGAATCTTTAATTTAACTTTACAAATTTTTTTTTGTTATTTTATTTAAAATCACTAGACTATATTAAAAATAGTGACCGTGTCAGCTGTCTCACTTGGTGCCTGAAACTTGCTAAAAGTAGTAAGTGTTGGACCATTTTGCTGAACAAGCTGTCTCCAAAGTTCCCTAACCCTAACACATTAGCCTATACTTAACTGGTTAGGCTAACTGTTCACCATAATTAATTGGTTAGGAAAGGGACATTATATTCTGCCCTTCAAAAAATACTTGTCCTCAAGCAATCTTAACTCTGGATTCTACCAAATTTGCTTATTTTCCCACATTGCATCCTTCACTTGCAAGTTATTCCATTTGACCAAGAATTCTTTGATGACCCTCCTCCAAAGAGTCAGCTCTTTGGTGTCTATAATCGCCTTGGAATCAATATCAACTTCCACTCATTCTACGGTGGCAACTCAACTTAGGAAATCAAATTGTGTCTCAGTGCCTTCTTGAGCCTAGATATATGAAACAGAAAAATGAACTTTGCTGTTGGCTGGTAACTCAAGGTCATAGGCAACCTCTCCAGCCTACGGAGAAACTATGAAAGGACCATAGAATCAGGGGTTAAGCTTCTTTGCTCCACTCTTCTTGAGAGTAGACTCTCTGTATGGCTGAAGTCTCAAATGCACCATATCCTTGATTCGAAAAGTGTGCTCAAGTGGATGTTGATTAACATATAACTTCTTTTGATTCTGTGCCTACTACAAATTCTCCTTTAGTGATTTAATGATGTCTTGACTCTCCTGCAATAAATCCTTTTCCTTAGGCACTTTGCCCAAACGGTAGGTCGATGAATTTGGGTGCCTCATATTCATGCAAAGCCATAAATGGTGACACCTTGATGGACATGTGATAGGTAGTATTATAACAATACTCACCAAGGTGCAACCATTCGATTTGAGCTCTTTGTTGTCCCGAAACATAGCTAATGTGATATTTAAGAACTTGTCCCTATCACTCACAATACTCTTGGGCATTCCGTGCATTTTGAAAATCTTCCCGATAAACAAATCAGCTACAACGAATTGCACAAATCTAGTCAACTTGTCAACCACAACATGAATGATATCTTTGCCTTGTACTTTTGGTAGCCCAATGATAAAGTCCATGGAGATACATTCTCATTGCTGACTAGGAATGGGTAAGGGCTGAAAAAGAACAATAATCTGAAGCTAGAGAGAATTCAATTGAGTATGATACTTTGCCTTCCTCACACAAATCTGCTCCCACTGCCTTCAAAAAATGCTTTGATGCCAACCTTAGTTTACTATATTTAGTAAGTTTTCTAGTTTTGTATGTCAGTGTAAGAACCCCAACAGGTTCTAACTCTGCCAAACCACTAATTTGGTATGCAAATGATATATTTCTTTTGATATGACAGTATAATGCAACAAATAAAGATATTGCAATAATAATTTTTTAACTCAAAACTGAAATTGCATTGAAAATACACAGCTGAAAATTTCAGATTTTTGTACCAGCTTGAATACTCAAAATTTTCACAATATATTGACAACCCAGTTCATTAAATATCCCCTATTATCTAAAACAACAATACCCAGAAAACCTGGGAGTTACAATTCATGAACTTACAGGTATGATATGTCTTGAAACCCTTGAATGAACTTCACAAATCTGCTCATAAATGCTTGAAACCTGATTAATAATGGCTGCCAATTCCTTCTATCACTGCAAACTGTTTTGGTAAATAATGAAGCATTCAAACCCTTAATTTTGCAACAATAAATTCATTCTTGGCCTTTGAACTGAAGCCAACGTCTGACATAATTCGTTGGGTGTTTCACCAATTCACTATGCTGAAAAACTTAGAAGAATTCACAATTCTTCAAACTTGAAATCTGAAACCCTTGTCAAAAATGATCATCGATAATGAGGTTGATTTGCTTTTTGATGTGCTTTAATAACTTCAATCTCCTTAATAGCATTTAAATCCACTTCTAGGTTTTTAATAAGACTTTATAACAAGTCTTCAAACTTGGGTGCTCATATTCATGGATTATAAGTGCACTTTAATATCATTTACAATAATATAACTTGTGTGCACATTGACTTTATAAAATACTTTAATATTTTGGCCTCCAAAATATTATCCATTAATTGCACTTTAAGTCACTTAAATGAAGGGTCATGGCCTCATTGAATATAAAGTGACTTTTTAACCTTATAAATAATTATTAATAAAGTGATCACTTTATTAATAATTAAAATAACATAACTCCACAAATAATCATTATTTTTCAATTCTTCCTGAACCTGGGAGTTAATCATTATGTCCACTATGCACCCAACTGCCTTACTAAACATAGTAAGGGTCCCTCTCTAACATCCACTGACTTACTTTAAATAGTAAGTCCCTGAAACTGAGCCAACTGACGAATGAGTTAATCACTGTGCGTACCATGAGTCTGGGTGCCCCTGTCAAAAATAGCTCTGACCATAATTTGACAAACTATAAATAGTAAGTCTCAAACTGGAAGCTCTGTCAATGTCACCACAACTCCATACTGTTAGTAAATTGTTCAGGTGCCCTGTTAAAGATAGAAACTCTGACTTACCTAAAATAGACACTTACTATAAATAGTAAGTGTGCCGATCTAACCAAAACGAAGAGCAATCCTGACATCACAGACTTCCAGAGTGGAAACTGACCACTGGCTCTACCACACGACCCCCTCTATCATCCTGATTAGCCTACGAGGGTCACAAAAATAAGCTAATCCCATGCGCCTAAAAACGGGGACATTACAGTTAGAGTTATATTTTGGTTGAATTTAAAGCACACAAGTATAGTAGAAGACATGTATCTCTTCTACAGAGTTCACCAATTCTGTATAAATTCTTGGTTTAAATAAGAACTAATTTCGTTCACTCACAACAGCATAGAAAACAAATCTGGGTTCTGCTAATTTTGGCCAGTCACTGACTGACCAATAGAGATAGGCCCCACGTCTTAGAAACAAAACTAGTGGGGAAAAAATGACCAGAAGATGAAGGGGAAGATTGTCACTGACTACATACCTCCGTAGGGCACTAGTGAGCAAATGGACACAGGGAAACAAAAACAAAATCAGAACCAGACTCCGGTAGTACTTGGAATATTTTATGGTATATTTACAGTAAATATATAATGTTCATGTATTTGTAGGAAAGAATATAAACTATGAGATAAGGATCTGATAATAATAATGAGAGCGACTATAATAAAATTGGAGAAATCTGTAAGTAGGACAGTGTCCCTACTTGGAAAACGTTTATAGTCAGCAATTTGCTAGGTTCACGACATGGAGAATAAGGAACTTTTTAGTTTTAGATCTTTTCCTTATTTTTGATTTGAGGGCTGTATGTCTGTTTACATAGAGATTCAGGAGGTTCCTCACTCTCTTTTTGTTATCCTAATGGGAGATGTTTGGCCCCTTTCTCTTGGTAAGTTGCCACCATGAGATGAAGGACATTACTATGGGCCTTTAGGTGCCTTGGGTTGATTTATTCTTTTTTCAGTATATCTTGCGCATCAGGGATAGTAAGCATCCTGTGAATTCATTTGGTACTTACACTGATGATAATATATCATTGAGAATTTTAGATCATATCTACCTCTGTGTATTGCTACTAGGATATACTAGTCCTCCTACTCACATGGCATGTGTCACTGGCTACTTAGTTCTTCCTTATCTTAACCCTGGAGTAAGAGATAGGTGCGAATTGCTAATTTTCTCTTTAACTTTGAAGACTCACCAATCTGGATTTTAGGAGAGGACCTAGAGGAGGTGTCCTGCTTCCTACTGGAACTATTGTACTGTAACTTGTGTACATTTGAGATTCATTAGGCTCCTTTGATCTCTTGTGGATGGTAATGTAATATCTGCTTTCTTTCTTTTTGAAAGTTTTACCCAAAAGGCAAGAGAAGTGATGATGTGTCTAGATATTTGCTTGTTGTATGCAGTTATTGAGGATTCCTCTGTATCTGAATTTTATTTTCAAATTCTTGTCACATCAATGATACAAGGGAATGCAGGATGAATGCAACTGTATGTACTTGAAAATGATGTTTATTGTCTATGCATTAATAACAAAACAAGAATTCAAGTAGAATTTTCACTTTTTTTAATTAGTGTGCAATTTGTGGAGAGGAAATTCAGAAGCTTATTTAATTATCTGACAAATTCTGGTAGCTCTAGATGGTCAATTCATAGATATATATTATTTTAGGAACAGTGATCTTTTGAATATCATCTTGTATTCTTGACATTAATTAAAAATGTCAATATTTTTTGTTTTTGTTTTCCTGCATTGTCCTTCTCTGCTAATTGTGTACACAGAAGGTCAATTATGCTAGGTAATTATGTCAAATGTCTGCCTTGCTTTGTTTTTGAGAAATCACAGTTTTTATGATCTGTAAGAAATAGTAGTTTTCAGTTAATACATCTTTTCCATTAAAGATTGTACCTTTTGTTTTTTGTTAACTTTGCAGTTGAAAATTTTGCAATAATATAGAAAAGGGAGTTTGTAGTGACAATTTCTTTCTGATGGTTCAGGAAAAGTACTAATGATTTGATTTCTTTAGGCTGAAGCTACTGATCCTGAAAGTGGTGGTATATATTATTACAATGAAAGTAGTGGAAAAAGTCAGTGGAATCGGCCCATCAAAGAATTTGTCCTTCCTCCACCTCCTCCTCCCCCTTCCCTTCCACCTCTGCCACTGGATTGGGAAGAAGCTACAGATAATGCAACAGGTATTCTCCACGAGATAGAACCATCTTATGTATTCTCTAAACACATTTTACGTATTCCAATTATCTGCTGTTTATGTTGAACTGTAGGTCAAAAATATTATTATAATGTTAAAACACATATATCACAGTGGGAGCGTCCAAAAGCTTCAGATTCTGCAGCCTTTCATCTTGAGAGTAAAACCAGTACTCTATCTGGAAGTGAGAAAACTAGTAATGAAAATGCATCCTCCTTTAACTTTAAGAAATGTGCTGGCTGTGGGGGTTGGGGACAGTGCCTTGTTCAGGCGTGGAACTACTGCAATCATTGCACAAGGTAAAATGAGTTATATTTTGTTACTTTTCCTTAATCAGATGTACACTTCAATCTGCTTTCTGTCTCTTGCATCGTGCCCAATATTATTCTTATTCTGAAGTGTACATGGTTCCTGCTTAACATACTTAATACAGCACCTGGGAGTAAATTGCATAACAATGCTTTTATAGAATATTCATTGTCTTAGTTTTTGTTTCAAGCAGTATGAATTTGTTTTTGGTGACCCCACAAGACCCCTAGGAACCCTACAAGACCAAAATAACTTCCATAGGAGAGAGTGGCAAGAATAGCTTTCTTCAACAAATTGATTTAATACTACAATGGACATGTAAATGTACATTAGAGGCCTTGCTTATAAAGGCAAGGTGAGAGGTATGATTAAACCAGATGTTGACATGTGTCATAATCTTATGCAATGAGACAACTAAAGTGTTGACCTATATAACTAAAAGTGGTTGTCATGAGATGAGATAATATTATATGACTACTAATCAATCTTCTAGGACACCTAGGTCGTAAGTAAACTTAAGTCGTGTTTAAGTCCCTCACTAGAAAGTACAAACTATTGAAATCACAGGTACAAGACCCTTCTAGGTCCAAAACCTTGTTCACACTAACATTTGTAGAAAATTTTCTTTTCCTTTACTCCTATATCAATAAATATGTCTATAAGTGAATGTGTGTGATTATGTAACCATATTACTGCTTTGATAATTGCTAGATAAAGTACGTATTATAACCAGTGAAACCTGGGGATGCGCACCTGAGGTAAATCCCAAAAGTACCGGGTGTGGGGACGTCCCGGGGATGGGTACTTGGAGTACCCAAGCACCCCCACCACCACCATTTTGCCACCGAGTTTCCGCCCAGACGCACCTGGAGCTCGGGGACGCTCAGATGCACTTGGGGGACTCCCAGGAGTCCCTCGATTGCACTGGGTGCATTTGGGCGTCCCCCGTCAGTGACCGACGTCTAACATAAAAAAGTGTTTTTTCTTACTTTTTTTTTAAACTTTTTTTTTTAAACTTTTTTTTTTCTAATTGGTTCTATTTGAACCCTAAAATATTGTTGGTTCCATTTTGGGCCCTCTAGCCTTCATAAGCCCCATAAACTTCATTTCCATCTCACATTGTTTGTTAGCGCTGAGAGAAAAGAGTGAAAATGAGTGCAAAGAGTGATTGGAAGGGTGATTGCAAGCGACTGCAAGTGAAAGAGGAGCAAGAAGATCAAGAGGAAGAAGATTCATCAAGCGCAAGGTGGGGTTTTAGAATTTTTTTGTTTTATTTTTTGATATTTTTTTCTAAAACTAAATGTTGAATGCATTGTTGTTTCTTTTTCATTGTTTCTTGTTGAAAGTGTTTTCATTTTTGTTGTTTGAAATTTCTTGTGTTTTCAATTTTGTAGCTTGTTTTTGTTATTTGAATATCTAAATTAGGCTGAAACTTCAAACTAGTTTCTTAATAATTTATTTTTTAATTTTGTAGATTACTAATTAGGCTGAAATTTTTTTCATTTTGTGAAATGCAGTGTCTAAATGGCCTCTCGTAGTCATGATATCAATGAAATTGAGATCGAAACTCATTCTGAGGGTGCAAGTCTATAAGAGTATGAACCTGAGCATGAGGCAAGTGACCATGGGATTGATCTAGAAGCCGAATCTTCTTATGTTGCAGCAAGACCACCTTCTATAGATTGCCCCTCTCAGACTTTGGCAAAATTTCTTGGGGGTCCTTATGATCCGAAGTCTCCTCTTAAACAATTTACAATAAGAGTACCAAGCTCAGTCCAAAAGCCTGCAAGTGGCGGCACAAGAAAATGGAAATGCAATTTTTGTGGCACAAAATGGTTTGGGAGCATAACTAGAGTTAATGCACACTTGCTCTTTTGGACATGAAATGGTGTGACTGCATGTAAATTTTTTTGAAAGCTGAAAATGTCAAGTATAGAATTGAGATAAACAAGCTGTGGAGCATTCCTGATGATAGTGCAGTTCCAGTGCCTAAGTCTTTGGCTTCTAGGCAACAAATTGAGATAATTCAGCAGTTACAGGGGCAGCGACATACTTCTACTCGTATCATGCATCAAAGAGTAGGAACTATGTCAGAATCAACTTTCGGACCTTCATCCATTCAGAGTTAAACAGGGGAGGGCAGCAAGGGGAAGCACAAGGCAGGAAGTTCAAGTAACCCCATAGATAATTTATTTAATATGCACATGAAGGATCAGTTAGACGATGGCATTGGTAGGTTCTTCTTTGCCAATGGTATACCATTGCATGTAGCTCGATCTCCTTATTATAAGGAGATGATGTCCTTGGTGGTGAAGGAGGGGGACCATCATTTGTGCCACCAGGTGAGCACAAATTGAGGACCAGGATCTTGGATAACCAGTATAACTAGGTCGGTGTTTTGGTGGAGCAGATGAAGGCATGCTGGATAGAGTCTAGTTGCAGCATAGTTATGGATGGGTGGACGGACATTAGCCAACGTCTGCTCATCAATATCATGGTTACATGCACAAAGGGCCCATACTTTCAGAGGGCAGTTGATTGTTCAGGGCATCAGAAAGATGCTGATTTTCAATTTCACATCCTTAGGGAGGCTATTGAGGAGGTTGGGCCACAAAACGTGGTCCAAGTAGTGACAGACGCAACACATGTGTGCAAAGCTGTAGGGAAGCTTGTTGAGGCAGTCTATAGACATATTTGGTGGACTCCATGTTGTGTGCATGCCATGAACAATGCACTCAAGGACATGGGGAAGATTGACTGGATTAGAGGAGTGGTCAATGATGCGAGAGATGTGCAGATGTTTATTTGCAACCACCACACTTCACATGCACTCTTCAGGAGCTTCGCGAAGGAGTTCTTGAAACCAATTGAGACTAGATATGCATCGTATTTCATTCTCTTGGAGAGAATGCTTGAGTTGCAAGAGCCACTGCAACTCATGGTTATGACACAGGAATGGAATCAGTGGCCTGAGGCCAAGAAAGAGCAGGGGGAGAGGGCGAAGGAGATAGTGAAGAGTGATCAGTTTTGTAGTGATACAAAATACATATTCTCCATCATTACTACAGTTTTCCAGGTGATCAGATATGGTGACGGGGACGCACCTACCCTTGGAGAGGTTTATGAGTGCATCGATTCTATGCTTGGCCATATGAGGGCTGTTGTGTGAGAGAGGGACCCTACTTTAGCATTCTGCAATGAGCACATTCAACAAATCATTCACTGCAGATGGGAGAAGCTAAACACTCCTTGCACATGACTGCCTATGCGTAGAATCCTAAGTGGTACATGGCTAGGCTTGGTAGAGTTACACCACTTCAGGATGATGAGGTGAAGGCAGAGTTCTTTAGGTGCTTTGCTAAGATGTTTGATGCTGATACTGTTGGCGAGATTCGCTCTGAGTGGACGGAATTTTCCACTCTTACAGGTAATTGGTAATTCAATATTCTTTATTTTTACTATTGGGTATGTTTATGACATTATGTTACCATGTTGAATGTTCAATGGTTCTGGTTCATGACGAATTTTGCTATGTTACAGGTTACTTAGATGTGGCAAAGATGGATATCAAAACTATGGCACAAAAGCATCCGATTTTGTGGTGGAAATGTCATGGATTGCAGAGGTCAAAGATTACCAAACTGGCTATTCGATTCCTATCTTAGGTTTCTAGTTCCTCAGCCTTAGAACCTATTTATTAAATTGTGTATTCAAGAAATGTTTTAGCTAGTTTTAACTTTTAAGGGAACTTAAGAGTTTTTGATGCAGAGTGCACTGCAGGAAGACCTAGGTAGGCTCAAGTTCCTTCTAGTTACCTCAAACTGTTTGTTCAAGCCCTCCAATCCCACCCTTGTCTCACTAGGGTGTCTAACAACTCCTTCAAGAGGCCAAGTCACTCTTCTGATCTCAACTTGGTTTCCTAAACCAAAATACCAATCTCTGCAATTTTGCTTTTAGGGACACTTTCCCTAAACCCAAGCCTAAGAATGAAACTATTCACCAGAGGCTTTAACTAACCAATCCAAGGGATGATACACTTTATTTAGACCCTAAGGATTGAGAATCCATCAATTGATTCAATCCTTCAGACCCAAGGATAGCCAAACACTAACTATCCTAGAATCTCTTGTAGCCCTGTCCAGAGGGTTTTTCGGGCATAACTCTTTATCATAGATGGATCTGTCTGAACTGAAGTGGGTTCTAGATACCTTTTATGGAGTATTGAAAATCCCCAAAGCCTTAGGACTCCACTCTATTCCAGTACCACTAAACTCTTGGAAAGCTCACAGGCCTAATTAGCTAGGTTAGGCTTGGATTACTAAACAAGTGGTCTAAGGTGGGTGCACAGAGTGAACACAGAGGCTTGGATAGTTCCCTCTATCCCAAAATGACCTAGATCCACACTTGGTTCGATCCTTCCAACCATATAACTCCCATGCATGTGAGTGTACTCACAAATCAGGCTAATTACATAGAGATAATTAGCCTAGGGCTTTGTCTTAAAATTCATGAAACAAACATCAAGCTTCTGAGTCTTTGGAATCTTAAAATGCATGACTCTAACGTGTATTTCCCAAGTGGCCGAGTAGATCCACTAGATAAATCCCAAGTTAGGGTCACATCTTTGGAGCAGACCCAGAAAAATAGGGTTTTCAGACAGCGACTAAACAAATTGCTCTAACTCCTATGCAACTTCACAAAAATGGATGAAACCAACTGGAATGGAAAGGTAACTCAAAGCATTACAAAGTTCTGCAAGTGATTTCACTAAATGAATCCGTACCAGGCCGCACACACAGAATGACTCAGAAAACTCTTCTATTCCCTTCTCTGAACATCAAGATCCGTACATTATGACTTCTAACCTTCCTAGAAGGCATATAGACATCAAATAACATCATTTTGGCGTTACAGATGCTCCAAGAAGTTGGTGTGGCCGTTTCAAATCGAGTTGTAACTCCTTGAGCAACATTTTGAACAGTTGCTCATGCAACATTTTGCAAAAAGACAACTTTTTGAGCAACATTTGTCCAAGTTGCAATTTTGAGCAAGATGCCAACACTACCAACCTCCAAGGATTTAGGAGTGATAAAAAAAACATGCCAAGAACCTAAACTAAGGTTTCAAAACATAAAACTATCCTAAGGACAAAATAGCCAAAAGAGACCAGACTTGGTCTTACATGGTTTCAAGCACCCTTAAGGTTTATAACCTACCTTAGGGTCCTTCACCTTACAAAATAGACCAACACACACACACACCATGGTGATCCAAAGCATTCACACCTTATTACAAACAAAAAAAACTTCAAATTAGAAGTTGCAGGAGGTGCCCTGCACCAGTTTTCAACTTTTCTCACACTAGCCATTTGATTGCTATCTCAGGTTTCTAGTTCCTCAGCTATAGAGAGGAATTGGTCTACTTATAGCTTCATCCAATCTATTAAAAGGAACAAACCTACCTCTAAGAGAGTGGAGAAGCTAGTTGCTGTACACAGTGCCTTGCGTATCGTAGATCACAAGATACACGTGTACAAGGAGAGCCCATCAACACGATGGGATGTAGAGCCAGAGGATCCATCTCAGATTGATGAGGAGGAGGTAGCAGGAGAAACAGTTGTAGGGCTGGTTGGTGTTCCTTTGGCGGAACTTGAGTGTGAGGAGTTCAGTAGTTCCAATGATGAGGACTTTGGCTTGGGGGATGATTAGAGGCCTCCCTTCACTACATTTTGTCATTTTGACATGATTTTGTACTCATTTTGATATCGATCATGATTCATATCATGGATGATGCTACTCATTTTAATCATCTTTATGATATTTGATAGAACTAATATAAATCCTTGTTGAGATTTTAAGATCGCTGCAAATGTAATAGCATTCTATATTGTATATGGTATGTGTCTTTCAAATGCAACAATCTCTCTTTCATTTATATTGAGAAAGAGGCTAGGAGAGACACGTCCCTTGTTTCTTCACGGGACATGTCTATTCATTATAATTTTATAATGTTTCATTAATCAATCATATATTAGAATAATATAAGTTTGCATAATATATATTAATAATAATATATATAATATAACATATATATAATATATATATATACGAATATAATATATTATTATTAATCAATATCTAAGTATTATATGTATTCTAAATGATCATATGACTGAAGATACAGACATTAACACTCCCTCTTAGCTAGGGAGGATGATCAAACAAAATGTGTAGTGGTATACCTTGTCAACACTTATGACCCTCACCATAGCTATACAAAAAAAACATCAACACTCCCTCTTAGCTAGGGAGGATAAACACAGGATATGATATTGCCTTAGTGTAATATGTGAGTATAGATAATCAGTTAAAATTTATATCATTTTATTGATATCACCAGCAATGGTCCTCAAGTATCAAGTCCATGATACTAACCAAGTACTCAGAGCAATGGTCTCCAAATATCAACTCATAAGATATTCACCAAGTGCTCAAAAATGATTATCATGAGTAATGGTCTCCAAGTATCAAATCCATGATGCTGACCAAGTACTCAGAGTAATGGTCTCCAGATATCAAGTCCATGATATTCATCAAGTACTCACAAAGATCCATGGTATGTGCACAGACATCACGTCTCATGATGTCTACCATATGGATATTGTATCATGGCATGTTCACGGATATTACGTCACATAATATCCACCATGAAGATCTCTAAATCATCTATGGTTTATTTAATGATATCAGCCTTATGATATCTACCATGATGTCTAAGAGATCCTAACCATCATGAAATGTCCATTGATATCAAGTCACATGATATCCATCATGATGGAGATGTTTGTAAAGTTGTCACCTCACAACATCAATCAAATACAAGTGTTCATTGTCGAAAAGTCCTCACCTTTCTTCAATGTTCACAGGAGGGCCCATAAGTCATGGAAACACACACATGACATCCACCATGACTCATCTCAGAGGGTGGAAAAAATGGTATTTCACCTTAGACTTCTCTCTCAAAGAGAAAAAATGCAATAACATTCAAAATAATAGATCATAGATGTTGATACTCCTTTTCATCTAAGACTTCATTCTCCAACATACCAAGCTTATCTCGAAAGTACACAACCTTCTCTCTAGCAAGAGACTTGGTGAGAATATCAGCCATCTATTCTGCAGTGGTAATGTACCTTGACTGAATAATATTCTTATGCACTATATCTCTAATATAGTTTGCATCACTCTTGGTGAACCCCAAGTTATCCAGGAATATCATGACGTAGGAGTTAGCATAAGGCATTTCAACCAACCCACATGTGATTCAATCTCATGATCATAGTCCTCTGACTGAAAAAGCATCTCCATTGTTTACTCCCTTTGAATCAATATGACCAAATTCCTTGGAGATCAAAATGAATCGGATCCTCTAGATGCTTCCTTTATGTTTTAAGGTCTTGCAACAACCTCCTGACCTCCTCGTCCAAGGTTGCTTTAGATGAACTATCAGACTCCCTCTGAATCTAATATCAACCTTCTGACTTCATGCCAACAAGTCGTGTCTTTGTTCTTTAGTCTGCATCAAGCTCTTTTCTTGAATGTCCTTTGTTCTAACAACTTATCCATCTACCTAGGAATATCAAGACCTAGATATCTGTATAATGGCCTTCTAGCCCACATACATGGAACTACATCATTTGAATCGCAATCCTAGTCACTAGGGAAGCCATCTCGATATGGTCTGCTCCCTTTAAATCAAGATCCTTGGATTTCAACTGATGCAGATCCACTAGCTGCTCCCTCTATCACGGAAGCATATCCTATTCACATACTCCAATTGTGGAAGATATCTTGCTCTAAGAGACTCATCATCTGGCACATGATTTATTTGATCAATGATCACAACATTGTTCGCAAGAGCAATTTCCCATACACAAATGTACTTGTCTGATTCCATAGTAACATGAGTGAATGTAATAAACTATGGATTTATCCCAGGCTTGGCAACACCAAACTTTCATAATAATCTGGCTTCCATTTGAAGCTCCAAGTACATGTATCAACCTCCTAACCTCCTTGTTCAAGGTTGTCTTTGAAGAAATGTCAGAATCCCTCTGAATCTGATTTTAATCTTCAACTTAGTCCTATAACTGCAAACATCAAGTTCTTTCTCCCTTGAATGCAATCTCTTATGCTTCTTGATTCATCCTGAAAGCATTTCAGGGAGAGATTATAAATAGTTCATATAACTAAACTATCCCGAAGGGAAATACCAATGATAGAAGCAAGATTTACTTTGCCATTGTTATAACATGAATTAATGACAAAAAATTCATGAACATTATTCAAGGGTAGAAATACTTATCTCTTATTATCAAATATTGCAGCCCTCTAGCAACTTCTTCCACTGAACTTAGTCTCCCTTGTCTTCGCTGCAACGACTGTTGACAAGAAAGCTTCTGAGTTTTCCACCCTCGCGATGTGTAATGTCCTTTTTTTAAGGATTGGGTAGATTACAACAACCTTCCAAGAGATGTTTGCCTTCCAAAAATGCCAAGTTTCACTTAGGTGCTTCTTGAAGAGAGCTGAGGAGACACCATTTCTCCCAAGTCATTCTGCGTGGTAATCATGTCCTGCTGGGCCTTTCCGTTTGCAATCACGATGATCACCTCACCCTTACATGTCTTCGGTGAATCCAAAGATTGCTCGCTCAAAATTCATTCTGATTGTGATCGTCATTTATTTATTATTATTATTATTATTTTTTAAAGTATCCACTACACAAAGATATGTAAACATTATGCACCTTAGTAGTTGCACTCTTTCTGCTATCCAGATTAATGCGGTTTAAAATCCTCCTATAGGAAGCAGCAAGCGCAACCTCTCTCTGTTCGAAGACGTACCAGATAGTAGCAACAAGGGAAACCTACACCAGTAACTCAACACTGTGTGCATCAATCCCAGTTCACGATATAGCACAAACTCCAAGCTATAGAAACTCTTATACAATCATCCCCGATGCTTCAACCTTGTAATATTTGGTTCCCAGAAATATAATGCCCTCTACTAAAGTCCCTCGACAAATATTTATAACTGTGTGTTGTTGTCGTGTAGAATGATACTTGCTTCCATCCTTAGTTACTGATTTTGTGTCATTCATGTTCACTCCCATTTCATGGCTTCGTTGTCGTTTCTTCCTTCTTGACAGTTTATATTTACATCTCTTGTTTCACAAGAATTGTGATTCGGTGACACACAATATGTTGTTTGATCGTAGATTGGAATCAATATATAAATTCCTTGAACGATTATAATCCTTTCATCTATACTCTACGCTCTAGGTGGGAATTGTATTTGATTGTGCGACAAAGTCTCTTTGTCAAATATTCGCCATCTAGATTGGATTCTTAAGTCCTAGGGGAGGTGCTAAATATTATCCCTCATCCCTCAGATTCAATGTCTCACACTCTTCGAGGAATATGAAACCCGTACTCTAAATGTCTCGGGTTGCCTGGTTCGAATCATGGCAAGAATCAGGTGGATGATTTATCGAGTCTTGTTTGAGAGATTTTTCAAATGAAGTACACAACTCTTGAACATAAGAAACCAATCCTCAAGGAAGTAACATTAGTATAAACTTTAGTTCATGCAATATCTTGGTCTTCGAGTAGATCGATGTATTTATGCACTTTGTGTTTCGCCCGATGCAATATATGGCTTTGTATCCTCCTCGAGTGCTCTCTTCTTCCAGTGATAGAGGATTAATCCATCTGATAGGACATCAATGGATAATCGCTCTTCTAACCACTCTACAAATGAGTTATGCCATAGTGTTCACGATGGTGTCGTTTCTATGATCGCAAAAACATTTATAGGATGCTCGATATAATATATACTACCGATAAAGTTTAATACTCTAGCAGCACTAGGGAAAATGGATGGAATATCAAATACAAACTATTTTCCTTCCGAGACTTATTTGTTTTTTAATCCTCATGAATTTAGACAGCAACCAATGATTATTGTCCACATTAGTCATTTCAACTATTGAAATGAATATCGCTAATGAGAACTCGATATATGTATGAATTCCAAACTAATCTGAGGTCATCGGCTTCTTTAATGTCTCCAGCTTTATGTGCAAACTGTGTTTAGTTTGAGCTCCTCTAGGGGGTATTGTAGCTGAAGCTTTGTTACCAATATTAACATGATTTATGGCTCCTCATATCTTCACAGCTATACCGCTGGCAGTTGATGCAATATGCAAGCACCCAATTCTCACAGGAAGTGATAATAAACCAAATCTCAGAGATTTAATCTATAAAAACACTAAACACCAACCGATACAATATTGCAATCATAACTACGATTAGATGCGCAAATATGATGTTATAGTTGAGAACAACACCCAAAGATTATTTCAGAAAGTTAACACAGAATGTTAGATACTATCCCTTATGTTTGTGTCCTTCTGGTAATGATGTTGATTGCAGTATATGACGATGTGAACAAGTACTTTGATTTCTGTAGAATCGCACTAATATGTCACAGGAGATTTTTGAATAATTCCGAAATAAAGTTCAACATCATTGGAAGGTCCATCGTGTACATCAATTCTGATAATTGAAATTGATCTCTGTAGCTACCCAGAAAGATCCCAAAGACCGATATGCTCTGATACCATGTTGAGGTTTTAAGATCGCTGCAAATGTAATGGCACTCTATATTGTATATGGTATGTGTCTTTCAAATGCAACAATCTCTCTTTCATTTATATTGAGAAAGAGGCTAGGAGAGACATGTCCCTTCACGGGACATGTCTATTCATTATAATTTTATAATGTTTCATTAATCAATCAT
>MU223634.1:547166-568127 GCA_018584345.1 Thuja plicata | reverse complement strand
GTACCCACTATGCATTTATATATATCTAAACTCTGCTTGTTTCTTCTGTGTTCTCTTTAATTAACTTATTAGATGCATCTTCTCATTGAATTTTGCAAAAAGAATGTATTTTTAATTAAATTTTAGCAGTTTTTTTAGGTTGCCGAGTTTTGCCGAGTTTTTTTAAAAAATCGCCCAGTTTTTCCTGATTAATCTTTTGGGGGGCTTGGCGAGTTGTTGCCGAGTGAGAGTATTCCAACTATGTATAAATCGACAACGGGCTAATTTATCGAGCGGCATTAATAAATGATAAGTGATCGACTTGGTCGATATTGGCAAGGTTATTGTTATGTAACTATCGTTTGATAGTTAACATAACATATGAATATGTTACGTTAACTATCAAACGATAGTTAACCGTAACTCATGTTTTAATATATCTTCCCAATAATATATGACGCTGCATGATAAGGCATGTATACGTACAGACATGGCCCTACGTGGCTTCAGCCACGTAGAGTCATGTCTCTACGTAGAGATGCCTATTGAATGATATTTAATGAATCATGTGTTGAGAGGAAAGAGATCAATTACAACGGCATCGTCTTCTCCTCTGCAACACACAGCAATACATAATCAGTTATATATACATATATATTCTCTATGGGACGATCTTGATTTTACAACATTTTAATCCCAATCTCTACATTGAAATCAGTGCTGACAACACATTGATCGTAATTTTTCAAGTTGATGAGTTTACTATCACTGAGAGTGGGGCCAATAGTGTTCAACATGTCAATTCTGATATTTGTTTTGTTTTTGACTTGACAAGTTTTGGCCTCTTACATTATTCATTATTGCTCAGGCCTAGAATTTGGGTAACTTGATTATGTTATTTTTGTCTTGAAAACTAGGTATGCCAGTGCACCCCATTTTTTTTTTTTGAGTGTATAATCTAGCATCTTCACCTATGGAAGTTGGGATTAAAATCTCAAATTAGGTGATTTGCTGCAAGTTGCGAATTAGGTAGTTTGATTATATCTAGGAAGTCTACTCATGTTCTTTGTCCCCTGGAACTTTTCCTTTGACCCTAGAACTCCTTCCAAGTTTGTTGCTGATGTTTTCTTACCATGCTGTTATTAACTGTTAAGCTGAGCTTTTTCATTAAATTTCAAAATGGAACTGTTGATTCTGTTATTGGTAGTGTCTCAGACAAGTGTTTTGAATGGACAGGATGTAGTGATATCCATCATGTTTGGATGCAGGACACTGAACATTCCAGTGCCGAAAGACATGCTTCATAGTGCAAAGCAGAGCACATATATACCTGAAGCAGAGGAAAACCCAGGATCCAAGTCCAAACCCAAGTGGAAGGCAGACATTACTGCTGCTATTGAAAATGAATCAATTAAAAAGGACCCAAAACATAGGTAGATTATTGTTGACAAAATGTTTTCAAATTCAAGGTTTCATTATTTTGCGAACATAAAGATTTTGGACCAGTGGCGTGCCATATGGAATGACAATTTATTACTGATGCAGGTCTGCCACAAAGCCTCCTCCAGGAAAAGGATTCAAAAGAGATATCAGGAAACGAATTCCTAGTGATAATGATGAACTTGACCCTATGGATCCTAGTTCTTATTCAGATGCTCCGCGCGGTGGCTGGTAGGGATCATTTTCATCATTTGTTTTTTATGGATGACGTTGTTTGTCAAAAAGATATCTGAAGCTCTAATACCACTTAATCATTTGCATATTTAGTGATGCACCAATGCGACAGGATAAGTAAAGGGATTTAGATTGTCTGATTAAGCTATTGGTTATTAATGTTCCTCAGGGTGGTTGGTCTTAAAGGTGTGCAACCCAGAGCTGCAGATACTACTGCTACGGTATGTCTTATTCTGACTATGCCTAATTTCCACTTGTTTGTTGATTGTTTATAATTATTATATGTTTTTAAATTTCTGGTACACTAATTCACCTTCTAACTAGATATCATGCCTCGCATAATTTCATTTCAGGGACCATTGTTTCAACAGCGTCCTTACCCATCCCCTGGAGCCGTTCTTCGAAAAAATGCTGAGATTGCTGCACAGAGAGGGAAATCTGGTTCTCAGTTTAATCCAATACATAAGAGAGGAGATGGGAGTGATGGGCTCGGGGATGCAGATTAATTATAATCTTCCTGAAGCACACACATTTGAGTTTGATTTTGAACTATGGTAGTAGTATTGGCTGGAAGATGCTTGAATTTAATGCTAATTTCTCTTAGAAAATAATCTCTGTAAAATAATGTTTCACCATCAGTTTTGACATTGTGCAAGTCCATGATATTTCCCTATATGCCATTCTAAGCAAAACAAGGTTTTTATATTTTCACCTATCTGGGACTTGATGATGATCGTTGTTATATTGAGATCTCATACAAGGGTAATAATATGTTTGTTCAAAACAAATACCTGGTAGATGCAATATATCTTTTAGCCAAACCGGCTGATACTGATGGAATAGAGCACATGATACTATGATTATGTCAAGAATTAGATATCATGATAAATTTTCTATTCTTGTTGTTCAAAGCTAACTTTCTGATCTCTTACTGAAGAAGGCTATAATATTGAGCATATGTTGCATGTGAAAGGATAAGTTGCGAATATAAACTCAAGCCACTGCAAACATGACATGTAGAGTCGAGTATATTATTGGGCCATAGAATTTGGTTGTTAACTGGGAAAAACATATACCTTTTAATCTCTTACATATCACTGAATAGACTGTACGCCTTTAAACCATAGTTACAAGACTTAGACTTGCCTCGGACTCAGCAAGCTGGTTTCGGGCTCGGACTCTCACTCAGCGTCTGGACTCGGCAAGGACTCGACATTCGAAAAACCCAAGAAATTCAAAGATTTTTAAGGATTTAAACTTTTTTCATGCATCATTTAGTCAATTAACATCAAATACACAATAATTGAGAACCTAAGCTTATTTTCATAAAGCTTTAACAACAACATCCTCCAAGTGATCTCACCCATACAACAATTCCTGCATCTCACATCGACATTCTTTATTACTTCATCCTCATTGTAAACTGACAGCTCAGCCATACATCGTTTCACCTCATTGATGATTGCCACCCCCAATTTAGCTGTTAAGTCCTCTGAAATCAAAACATGGAATTGAAATACACCAATGTCTACAATGTGCTCTTTTCCACTAATATAAACCCAAAAAAGCAAGTAAAATTAATTAGTTAAATTTTTTTTTGCCTTATTTCTTGCTGGCTGTGGCAGAGTCCAAACTGCAGGACTCACAGAGTCCGGAGAGTCATTGGACTCGACCAGTCCGAGCAGGACTCTGCAGGACTCGATCGGGTCCGAATCCAGAGCCAGAAAAACTCTGGAGCCCGGACTTGGCTCGGGACTCGCAGAGTCCTGTAACACTGCTTTAAACTCTCATATATTTATGGTGCTTACGTTATCTGGAGGAAGAATATCTTGAATGATATTTAAGCGAACCCCATTATTCGGGGGGATTTTTGCATATTTACCAGTTCAGAATTTTTGATTTGTTTGAGAGGTCAAAAGAATTTGGAAATCTGGAAGTTTGATAAAAAATGGGGTAAAATTAGTAGAAGATTTGAGAAGGCTGGACCAAATCAAACAAATTCAGCAGGTCCAGAAAAATTTAGATCTGGACAGATTCCAACAGGATCTGGTTGGATTTGGCCATTAGTGTTTATTGTAATAATTAAAAAAAACATTTGTAGGTCTTCAGATACTGAACTAACCATGTTATATTAGTTAGGTTACATGACGTAAAATGTATGTTAAATTACAACCAAAACTAAGATGTTTAAAATAGTGTGATATGTACAAAATCATGTTTATATTGAGAATAATGACTCAGGTTTCTATTTTTTTCAACGATGTTTGTTCATCATTTGGTTTGTTGGGTATAGATAGATGGAGATTTTTCTATTTAAGAAACACAATGTCTCATAGAAACACGAGCATGAAGGTTGTTAGACACCTTTGTTTGAAGGGTACTTGAAGATCACACAAGCATTGTTGTCGAGTTAATTAGCATTTGTTAGTTTGTTGAGCGGTTGGCTGACAGTTGGCCAATGGTTGGCACTCCCTTGACACCTTTATATTTGCGTTGTACTTACCTTCGAGAATAGTGATGTGATGGTGTGGTCATAATACTGGTGTTGGTAATAATTTGAGATCAATGAATATGTTGTGAGTTCTCTCAATACATTTGTATATGCTTTTTTGAGATCAATGAATATGAAGTTGTGAGTTCTCTCAATACATTTGTATATGCTTATTGTTATCTTCTACTTGCATTCTGTTATGTTATGAACTTTACCCTACAGGTCAAACATTTGGTGCCGTTCTTGTTCGGATATGGAGATCAGAAAAATAAAAGGTGTGATGGTGGAGTAATGGGCTGACCATTTGAACAAGTACTCATAACTGAAAGTGACGTAGAAGAGGAGGAAGTAACACAGGAAGATCAATTGACGCAAGACTTGGTGTACGCGTGGGAAGTTGTGGTCAACCAGTACGTGGAGAGGGAAGCTCGCGAGAGGGCAGTCCCTGAGGGCACGGTACGCGACGAACTTTCAGTGCGACCAACGGTGTAAGATCTCCTTGGAAACATCCCAAGGTTGCTGGCACGAAACTTGGTTCAGGTAGAAGAAAGGTCTACGAAAAGACAACAGGAGCAACATCGACAATAGATACGATGATGGTACGAGAACACTCGAAGGGAAGAGGAAGAGCGTGACGAGAGCCGTTGATGACAACGCATCCTCAATCCCTACGAAAGGGGTAATTAATTCCACTAACAATGAACAAGGATAGAAAGCGTATTTTGAAGGGGCAAGAAAACGAGTACGAAGACCTACAAAAAGCACTAAGGTTGGAAGAACAAGCCGAAAGGAGACAATGACTATGGAGAATAGCGGAAGGATTGACTGAAGGAAACACAAAAGGGTTACCCGAAGGAAACATAGAAGGGTTACCCGAAGGAAGCACACAAGGGTTGCTCGAAGGAAGCAGAAAAGGGTTAATTGAAGAAAATCCAGAGAACACCGCAGGGTACGAAGTGGACGAGAGTGGCAGTAGGGGATTGGCTGAAGGTGACAAAGTATATGAGTTGATTGAAAACACATGACGTCGCTTAGGACACCTAACCCTTACATTAGAAGACTCGAGGGACCGTCGAGGGGTAGAACCAGAGGCCTCGTATCAAAGGGAGATAAGGGGATCGAAAATCAGAAGGATACACAGTGCAGAGCACACTAAAGACAAACGTGTAGAGGATACGGGTGCGACCGAGAGTGTCGGGAGGACACAGGGGCACCGTAGTTAAAACAATTTGTTTGGGTCGAGTGCACCAAATTCAAGAGCAATTCCAACCAGACCGAGTACAAAGAACGAGACAAAGAAGAACATAACAATGACAAACAAACAAAAGTTGCTGAAGTTTACAGGGGATGGAACAGAGGACCCTGTAAGACACTGTAGAACGTGTGAAACAATCTAGTCGGCCAATGGGAAGACCGATCAGGATGAGTGGGTAACACAATTTCTCGCAAGACTACGCATGGTGGCAATAGATTGGTTTTTTGAAGTAGACAAAACTTAAGTAGCAACATAGTCATACTTAAAGAAGATATTTTAGGCAGAATTTAAACTGCTTCGCGACAACAACGAGATTGTCGCAGAGATCTATAACATGAAACATGACAAACATGAAAGCGTGAGGGCGTACAACCAACTACTCAAGGAGCTACTGGGAAAAATAGAGAACCAACCGGCCGACGGACTGAAAAAATGTTGGTTCGTGGAGGGATTGGAATCCTCCTTGAGAAAGACGATGAAAGTTGTGCCCCCATCTCATATGAAGATGCATACAACCGTGCCATGGATATAGAAAGCGAGAGCAAAACATTGTGGAAAAAGAAGCACAAGTTCGATGATGATGACTCCTCTTAAGGGAGTAGCAACGACAAAGAGGACAGTAAGGTGCCAACATTGCAAAAGGATATGCACCAGAAGATGAAAGAATTTAAAGCTATGAAGGGGAGCAACAACAAGACTGAAGGGGAATTATGTTGCACATACTACAAAGAAGAGGGCAACACAAAAGGCATGTGCCCCAAACAGGCCTTCTGTGAAATTTTTCAAGTGATGGGACACTCCACCGAGGAATGCCCATACAACATGAAGACCCGAAGTGCACAAGTGCTCTTCGCACAGGAGCATCCATCACGACCACCTCACAACAATCTCCCAATACAACCGCATCGTCTAGTGGCTACCGAAATAACCAAAGAGGTGGCAAAAGGAATAATAATAATAATAATAACAATTATAACAACATAAGCCACATATAGTACGATGCCAAAGGTCGGCCGATGATTCAATGACGTGCTTGTAACCAATGGTGACACTTCGCTTGGGATCTCTCGAAGGAGGAGAGCCTCTAACACCTTTGTAGATGGTGTGGTCTCGATGACCACGAGGACGCCAACTGCCCGAAGTCGGGAGTGAACCTCTTGAACATCGTCAGGTCAAGCGGGCAAGGGGTTTTGGCACTCACAAGGGTCCAAGCGAAGAAAGCCACGTACCTAGACCCTTGTACCAAAAGGAGAGGTTACGAGAAGCGAAGATCAACATTGAGAGGGAGATGATGGTAGAGCGAAGGGAAACACATGACACTGCCAACACTTCGCTATGTATGAAATCTAAACAAAATATCAGTAGACAAGTGTTGCAGATGGAAGTGTTGGTTAAAATCAAGGACCTCGTGGAAACTATGCCACAACTGAGAGCGACCATCATGAGCAGTGTAAATGTACATGAGCAGCGTAAATGTACCTACCTGTACGAAAAGCCACACAGAAGTTTCGGTTATCCCTTCGGCGAACCCAATGCTACTCGCGTTAAATAGTGGATGACACCTCATAGTGGTGGAGATGGGTATCTTGGGAACCGTCCTGACCAACACCATTGTCGATGGAGGATCAAGGATGAAAGTACTGCTGGAGGAGAGCTAGAAGAAGTTGGGAAAGCCGACGTTGTGGCCACCTACTGTCAACCTGGTGGGCGCCAACCAACACGACATCAAACCGATCAAGACTTTAATGGCACAAGGGGTAACGATTGGTGCACAATCCTTCATTCTTGACTTTGTAGTAATTCCATTGAAAAAGAAGGGCTACGATGCTTTCCTCGGGAGGGGGTGGCTCATTGCTGCTAAAGTGAATCATAACTGGAAGCGCAACATGTTGTCCATGGAGAGTGAAGGGCAAAAACTTGTCATCAACTTGAGAACGTAGTTGGTGAGCGAGGAGTTGGCATCCTCCTCGAGATCAAAGTTAGAAGAAGAGCCTACGAGAAGAGATGAAGGAAGACGATGAATAGAGCCGAATGAGGAGGGTGTTCTGGAATTAGAAGGTTGCTCAGAAGATGATGTAGAGTCCATGAACGGGCTCTTCCATTGGCAAATAGAGGATTATGAGTTGTTCCACTTGTCATGTAACATGTTGCAGATTGAAGAGGATTCAGGAGAGGACATGTTTCCTCATGAGTATAGGGAATATAACGAAGGGGAGGCCCGAGTCAATGAGACTTCTGCACATTAGTTTGACAAAGATAAACCCATACAATACGAGGAGCCCAAGCTGAAGGAGACAAACTTTGGAGATGAAACAAACTTGAAGAACATATTAGTGGGGGATGATTGGAACCCAGTGTTGAAGGCTATAACTTTCAAAAAATTTATGGAGTATAAGGATGTCTTTGCATGGACCTACAAGGATTTGAAAGAGGTGCCTCCAGAGCTATGCATGCATCGTATTCCACTTGTACTTGGAGCTCAACCAGTGTAGAAGCGCCCGTAGCGGATGAACATAAATGATGCAGCGAAGGTGAATGAGGAGATTGAGCAGATGTTGGAAGCAAACATCATATTTTTGGTGCAGACAAGTGAATGGGTCTCACCTATTGTGATTTCATTGAAAAAGGACGTGAATCAAATTCGCATCTATGTGGACTTTCAGTGTTTGAATGTGGTCACCATCAAGGACCCATTCCCGATACACTTCATAGACTATCCTTGAGGAGGTAGTAGGGCACGAGATGTACTCCTTTATGGACAAATTTTTGGGGTACAACCAAATTTCCATTGCGAAGGACAACTTGAAAACCTTATTGTGTGGTTGAGGACGACGTGTATGCCTACAACCGGATGCCATTTGGGTTGTGCAACACCCCTGCAACCTTTGAAAGGATCATCATGCACATTTTTGATAAGATGTCTGTGGGAAATTTTAAGACATTTCTAGATGACTGGTCCATCTACAGTGGACAAGACACTTACTTGGTGGCCCTACAGAAATGTATGTAACCGTGTCGAAGAGGCCGATTGACATTGAACCCAAAGAAATGTAGGTTCATGGTGCCTCAGGGGAAGTTTCTCAGACACATTGTGTATAAGGCCGGACTGAAGACAAATTTGGATAAGGTGAGGGTAATTATTGAAATTGGACCCCCGACCGATGTGACGGGAGTCAAGTCCTTCCTCGGACACATCGGGTATTATTGAAGGTTCATAACGAACTTCGCAGAGATTTCCTACCCTTTGGACAAGATGACATTGAAGGGCAAGCCATACACCTTGGAGACCGCACAAGGAGAAGCCTTTGAAGAATTGAAGACAAGACTGGTGGTTGCACCTATCCTGACGTACTCAACCTGGGATAAAGAATTCTATGTCCATGTGGATGCCTCCAATTACGCTATCGGTGCCACACTGTCACAAGTGGGGGGCCATGAGCTGGATTATCCCATCTACTTTGCAATTAGATTATTATCTAAGGTAGAGAAATTAGAGCATGACAGAGAGGGAAGCTCTCGAGATGGTCTATGCAGTGTAGAAGTTCAGTCACTACCTATTGGTGACTCCATTCACATTTTATGTGGAGCACCAGGCACTTACGTACCTGGTGAACACACCTATTATTCAAGGGAGGGTTAGCAGGTGGATCCTCCTACTTCAGGATTTTACTTTTACAATTATTGTATGACCGAGACGAAGCCACATAATTGCCGACCAACTATTGAGGATTAAGTCCTGGGAGCCTCTGATGGGACTGAACAACTTTCCTGATGCTCATATTTTTCACATAGCTACACTACGCTCATCGTACATTGTTATTGAGGAGTATATCTCGACGTCACAGTTCCTGATGGACATGCCACTAGGAGAAAGAATAAAGTAAGTCCCGAGGAGTAGGACATTCTAGTTGATTAACATGTTACTCTACAAAATGGGACCCAACCAAGTTTTGAGGAGATGCATCATGAAAGAAGAGGTTCCAGGTGTTCTAAGAGAGGCACACAGGGTCCCACATGAGGCCACATGGGACCAAATACCACAACTCGGAAGGTGTTGCTGGCGGGCTTGTGGCGGCCCACATTGTATAATGATGCTTTTGAATGGGTCGTGGGGTGCGACACCTACTAGAGGGCAGGGAAACCACTGAAGAGGGACTTTATGCCCCTAAACCCCTCCCACGCACAAGAGTTGTTTGAGCGATGGGGGCTAGATTTTATTGGGCCACTCAAGGCAAGCCATGCACAAAGGTGTTAATATATTGTTGTGGTGACAAAGCATTTGATGAAGTGGGCCGATGATGCAAAGTCAAGTACTCTGGAACACCACTAGAGGAAAATCACCTCTAGGGTCTCAACAAAGGACTCTAGCACCATGAAGGCTCAATCCAACCACTGATTCATTCCTAAACTCTCTTCATGTCCTCTAGCATGCCAATGACCCCAATAGGAGATACTTTTTCCTAAGTACTCAAATCCACCTGAATGTGAAAGAGGCTTCCAAAATCTTGGAAAGCATCTCAACATGAGCAATACAACATGCACCAACCATTCATTTTACTCCCCAAATGCATTGGGACTGATTTACTTCACAAATCCTCCAAATCCCTTGTATCCCTGTGAGCCCAATTTTTCATCATTAGTTCAGTAACTCTCCAAACACCCTCATAAACAAACTACATATCCATATACCCATTATGGAGCTCCTATTTATTCCTCAAGGACATATTTCAAACTCAAAACCAAAACACCCAAACTTAGAGAAGTACAGAGAAGTACAAAGACCTACAAAGGGCTAATAGGGCCCATTTAACGAAGGAACTACTCTTTACCTTTGACCTTTCTCAAAAATAACACTTCGAGGAGTTAGGGGATCCCCAAAAATATTTAAATCCAAAGTTAGACCTTCTAGCTCGACATATATTAGAAGTTATGGACAAAAAACATTCAACTTCTAGGTGGCCACATGAGGATGTCCACCTAGGGCATAAATTTTCTCATAGCTCCTTGCATGAACACACAAATGGAAAGAAAAAACTTAAAGTACATTGGAACAGCTTGAATTTCACCAAGGGTTGAGGAAAACCAATGGTGGAAATTCAAACTACAACCATTTCAAAACAAACATAACTAAAACTGCTTCAACGATATAGTCTGTACAAAAGATCAATTTTCTCATGAACTATGGAGCTTTAAACACTCTAACTAGATTTAAATGAAAGCTAATAAGTTTCTCCAACTTTCTCCATAGGCTTTACATCCTGTTCAATCCATTCATGTACATGATAAAACATTGTTATCAGGAAAATGCATAAAACTATATTCTTTCAAGATTGTGTTCACAAAAACATACATTCAAGGTCTCTTCCACATTACCTCCTTACTTCCTCGACCTCTTCTCTTCAAGGGACAAAAAATCCCAAGATTCCATCCATTTCTTACAAGAAACTCTTCGACTTCAAATTCTTGCATGAAGACAAGAAAAGTTTTTGATTAAGGTAAAAGTAGGTTTGGAAGGGGCCCCGAAACCCTTTACATAGAAGGAACTTAAGATAGAGAAATAAAAGTTCCCAAAACCCAACAGATCAGCCTGAACAAAATGCCTAAGAGAGACACACTTATTGAGAACTCAGAAAAAACGCTCACAAGACGCAAAAAAAAAAGAAACTTTAGAGAACAACAATGGTATGAGAGAAAACTATCCTTTCATCCCCTTCTTATGGGTCCAAAGGGTCATATCAAAACAAGAAGAGGAGCTCTTAATTTTTTTTCCTTTAACAGTAACCCAACCCTCTTCAACTCTAGCAGCCTCATCCTGCTAGCACAACAAATCAAAAGCTGAAGAACCAACACCCAACAATGGAGTAGAATCTACTAGTGACACTTCCAGCACATGGCCATCTTTAGCCCCAGCTAGAGTTCTATCATTCAATAGATCTTCCGAAATAGAGCTATCATGAGCCAAAACACTAGCAGAACCAGCTGAAACAACGCCCACAGACCCACCAGCAACAACAACCAGCGGAGGAGTAGGTTCAACACCAACTGACACATTACCGTCAGCAGACCCACCATCAACAACATCCAACGAATAAATAGAAGATTCAGCTCTAGCAGTCACAAAACCCATCTTCCCAGACTGAGAAGAGCCTTTCAGAACAATGTAATGTTGAGTGGAAACACCCTTCCACCAAGAGGGAGAAGATCTATTTTTCTTGAAATCCTAGCCACATTGGGCTGAAATGTGGCCAGTCTTAAAACATTTACGACATCTAAAGGGAATACCCTCGTAGTCAAGCTGCTGGATCCAAGATCCTAAGGTTGATTCAATTTTGATTTCAGCCGGTAGACCCTTCGAAATGTCAAGATCAACTAAAATGCGTGCAAAAGTGGAATGATATATGTTGAAGGAATCGTGATCCAACAACAAAAAGTCCCCCAAAGCCTCACCCACTTCCTCAAGGATGGAATCATGCCAAAGATGAAGAGGAAGGTTAGGGAGTCTAACCCATATAGGGATCTTACTGAAGACTTCAGATGAAGGATTAAAATCCGGATGCCAGGGCTTTACCATAACCATAAATTTATCATCCTCCCAGCAAAAAAATGATTATACATGATCTTGGTTCTATCCTCAACAACATCAAACTTTGCATTGAAGAACCCCTTTGCCATAGGAAAGATATGAACAATTCCTGATAGCAATGGTTCCCATTTACGGTGACCTAGTCATGAATAGGGGGAGGCTAGGCCAGAATCCCCGAAAATGGCAAATCAGTCCATGTGATTTAAAAACTTGCTCATGCAATAGGGGGAGACAAGAAAAGTTGCTCATTAGCAACATTCCCAAAATAGCAAAAAAAAACAAAAAGACAAAAACAACTTGCAAAAGGTTTCAACACCAATCCAAGGCTTGCATGACGACACAAACATGCAATCTAACTTAGACTAACCCAAAATTAACCCCAAAAATGTCCCAGGTGGCTATGCAACCAATTTGGCTTATAAGGATGCCAAATAGGGCATGTCACAACATGGAATAGGACTTATTCCTTACAAACAAAACCTTGCAAATAAAGAACCTAAATGTTCCACAAAAGTAGTCATTCATCCTTGTCCTTGCCTTTGGTGAGTGCCCCTGCACCATACTCCCCCGATGAAAAGATCTCAAGTCCACTTGAGATGAGTTGTTGGAGTGAGGAGCGTTGCTTGGAAATATGATGTTCATCAAGCCATACTGCCTCTGATTTAGGTTGTCCTTTGTACTTGATTAAGTATTCCTTGTACTCTCTCCTTCTAGTCTTCTTAAATCTAGTATCTAGTACCTCAAGTTGTGGTGGTACTGGTTTAGGGAAAGGTTTGAGATCATCTGCCACTTCTTGTTGTGCATCAGCTATAGTAATGTCTTATTTTTATGGTGTCGAATCACATACATTGAACATGGGTGAGATACCAAGGTCTGCTGGTAACGTGATCTTGTATGCTTCCTGCCCATATTTTTCCAGAATTTGACATGGTCCAACTTTCTTGGGTAAGAGCTTAGTGTGCTTAACTTTTGGTAGCCTCTCCTTATAAAAAATTCCCACAAGTTCTCCTACTTCAAAGTTGACTTCTCTCCTCTTTTGATCTGCTTGGTGTTTGTATCTTTGTGTGGTTTGTTGTAGTTGAGACTTGACTTGATCATGAACCTCTTTCATAGCTGTAGCAAAGTGTTCTCCATTTGCACTGATTGGTTCAAAATTAGGAAGTTATCTTAATTCAAGCACTCCCCTTTGATTCATCCCATAAACAATATGAAAAGGTGATTTGTTGGTGCTTCTATTGACTGTGTCATTGTATGTAAATTCAGCTTGAGCAAGTATAGAATCCCATTTCTCTCCATGCTATTTTGTGAGGCACCTTGGGAGATTCCCTAATGACCTATTAACAACTTCTGTTTGCCCATCCGTTTGTGGATGATAGGCTGATGAAAATGATAGGTTTGTCCCTAGTTTCTTCCACAAATTTCTACATAAATGACCAAAAAACTTAACATCTCTATCTGACACAATATTTGAAGTTAATCCATGAATTCTGACTATCTCTTTGAAGAAAATATCTGCAATGTAGGATGCATCACTAGTGGACTTACATGGTAAGAAATGTGCCATTTTACTAAATCTATCCACAACAACAAAAACACTATCAAATCCCCTTTGGGTCTTGGGAAATCCCATGACAAAATCCATACTTACATGCTCCCATGGTCTTGATGGAATGGGTAAAGGTTGATATAAACCTGCATTTGTACTCCTTCCTTTGGCTTTTTGACAAATAGAACATGTCGCTACAAACTTTCTAGCGTCAACTTGTAATCTTGGCCAAAAGTAGTGCCTTCTTACTATCTCCAATGTCTTATCTAATCCAAAATGACCAGACATAGCACCGTTGTGCTTTTCTTGAATGATATTGGTTCTCATTGAACACTTAGGAATGCATAATTGTCCTCCTTTAAAGAGAAGTCCTTGTACAAAAAAAAAAAAAATTCATGATGGTATCTATCATTCAAATCAAGACATACTTGCTATACTTCCCCAAAGTCTGCATCTGCTGCATACATGTCCTTCAAAGCATCAATTCGAACACTCTTCATTTGAATTTATGAGATAGTAATCACTCTCCTACTTAGTGCATCAACAACTTTGTTTGCAACTCCATTTTTGTGTTTGATAGAAAAGGTATAGGCTTGTAAGGTTTCCACCCACTTCATATGCCTATAACTCAATTTTCCTTGGCTATTAATGAAGCTTAAGGCTTGGTTATCTGTATAAACAATGCACTCTTTGAGTAACAAATAATGTCTCCACTTCTTGAGTGATTGGACCAATGCATACATCTCTAGATCATATGATGAATATATCCTCTTGGCTACATTTTATCTTCTTACTAAAGAATGCAATGGGTCTACCTTCTTGAATTAAGACACCTCCTATGACAACTAGGCTAGCATCACACTCAATTTGGGAAACTTTGTTAAAATCAGGGAACTTTAGGACTAGATATTGGGCTACCTTTTTCTTAAGGAGTTCAAAGGCTTCTTTAGCTTCCTTGGTCCAAACAAACTTACATTTTTCCCCCATTGATAGTGTCTAGGATAGGTGTACAAATCATACTAAAAATTTTGATAAAATTTCTATAGAAAGTAGCTAATCCGTGAAAGCTCCTAACTGCAGAAATTGTCCTAGAAGTTGGCCATGAAAGCAATGCATTTACCTTGTCTTGGTCCATCTTGAGAGTACCCTTGGAGATCACAAATCCAAGATATATGAGTTCTTGCATGAAAATGCACTTGTCCATGTTTATCTTCAACTTCTCCTCTTGTAATTTGTTCAACACCATTTCTATGTGTTTCAAATGCTCTTCTCTTGTGCTACTGAAAATCAGAATGTCATCTAGATAGACTATGACACATTTCCCTATGAAATCCTTAAGGACCTCATTCATGAGCCTCATAAATGTGCTTGGAGCGTTTGATAACCCAAAAGGCATAACTTTCCATTGATACAACCCCTCATTGGTCTTAAAACCTGTCTTCCGTTCATCCCCCACCCTAATCCTTATTTGATGGTAGCCACTCTTCAAATAAATTTTAGAGAAATATCTTGTACCCCCAAACAATTTATTAAATATTCTATTCTTGGCATTGGAAATATATACCTTATAGTAATCTTGTTGAGGGCTCTAGAATCAGTACAAATCCTCCAAGTTCCTTCCTTCTTTGATGCCAAAACAACATGCATTGCAAATGGGCTTAGACTCTTTCCAATTAGACCAGATTCAAGCAACTCTTGTATTTGTTTTTCCATCTCCTCATTCTGCTGGGGTTTTAGTTTGTAGGCTACTTTATTCGGTATTGTAGACCCTGGTATGAGATCAATAAAGTGAATTATCTACCTCATTGGTGGTAGAGTCCTTGGCATATCATCTGCAACTATACCTTGATATTTGTCAAGAATGGTGCCCACTTCATCCAACATTGGTTTCTTCTTCTCTGCACTTTCTACCTTCAAAACAATATTGTTCTTGTTTGTAGATGCATTAGTGTCAGTCATCTCTATTGGAAAAGACTCCATCTTGTCTCTGAGTATTGGTATGAGTGCAAAGAAAGGGTCATTCTCATCTTCCACTGCTTTCAAGAACTCATTCTTACCCATCACCATAACCTTAACCTCTTTCTCTTTAGACTCTTCCTGATTTTTCTCTGCCAGTGGAAAAAGTTCAATTACTTTACCATCTTTAGTATGGTGTAGGTGTTTTTAACTCCATCTTTTTGGGCTTTTAAGTCACATTTCCATGGCTTTCCAAAAAGGTGGCATGCATCCATCTTTACCACATCAACTAGTAATCTGTCCTTATAGGATCCATTTTGACTTTCAACCCATGATTGTTCATCTACAAGAGTTTGTTGTCCTTTATTAAGCCATGAGACTTTGTAAGGGCATGGGTGAGGGACTCTTCTCAATTTCAACTTTTCAACCATTTCAAGAGAAATAAATTCTTTGTTGAACCAGGATCAACTAGGACTTTACATACCTTTCCTCTAGCTTTGCAGTTTGTCCTAAAAAGTGATTTCCTTTGAGGTGGTTCCTTGGTGATTGGTTCTTGTAGGAGTGTTCTCTTCAACATAAGGGCTTCTCCTTGCTTTGGATATCGATAGGAATAAGGGTTATTCTAAGGGTCATGTTCTTTAACTAGGTGTTCTCCTTTCTCCTTGAGAGCTAGACCCTACCTTCTCCGGGAGCTTGTAAGCCATATGTCTTTCTTGATTGCAACTAAAACATTTAATGATTCCATTACCTCTTCCTTGTGATCTTCCTCTGAAATTTGGTCTTCTCCCTCTAAAATTCCCTCTAAAATTATCAAACCTACATGTTTCTTGACTGGTTTCACCTTGAGAGTTAAAATTTGGTCCTCTTCCTCTTGACTGGCTTGTTCCTCTGAATGGTTGTCCGCCCCTACCTCTATTGTTTTGATCTTGCCCCCTCTTGAACTTTTCTTCTACTTTCAAAGCTAATTGGTAACATATTGATACTGTATTAGGAATCAACAATTGCAACTCTCCTTGAATATCCATTCTCAAGCCATTTAGGTACCTTTCTACCTTAACACAGTTAGACTCTGTTATCCTTGATATGAGACTTAACTTCTGGAATTCCTCATTATATGTGCTAATGTCCATCTTTTTGTCTTAGGTTTTGCCTCTTTTGATGTAACTGTACCTCATAGTAGAAGTATGTATGTCTCCTTCACCATTGCAACCATCCTCTTCTATGATATGATCTTATCTTGTCATCTTTAGCTCTTTCCTCTTGGATGAAACTCCACCAAGTTATCATTGCTCTCTTCATCTTAGACTTTTCTACTCTCACTTTTTGTGCTTCAGTGTTCCCTTCACATTCAAAGTGAATCTCTAAGGATTCAATCCAATCTATCATAGCCTCAACATTCATTTGCCCATCAAATATGGGTAACTCCACTGTCTTGCCTCCCAAAGTCTCCAAAGCCTTCAGGAAACATTTGTGATCCTCAGGTATATTAAGTCCTTCTCTAGGTGCTTCCTCTTCTTCATCTTCATATGTTCCTTGCTTGTCTTCTTTTCTCTTTTCTGCAATCTTCTCTACTTGATCCAATTTTTCTGCCAACTGCTCTAATCTTTCTCTCAACACCCTATTCTCTTCGTCCCGATCCTCCACCTTCTTAGCAAGCTCTTCATTAGTCAGCATGTTGCAACTTCCAACCGAGGATGCTATCTCTGATATAAACCAATTTTCTTCACCAAGAAAAGTAGCCAAACGCTTTGACACCAAAAATGATGCAGAGTCAAGTACTATGGAACACCACTAGAGGAAAATCAACTCCAGGGTCTCAACAAAGGAATCTAGCACCATGAAGGCTCAATCCAACCACTAATTCATTCCTAAACTCTCTTCATGTCCTCTAGCATGCCAATGACCCCAATAGGAGATACTTTGTCCTAAGTACTCAAATCCATCAGAATGTGAGTTAGGCTTCCAAAAGCTTGGAAAGAATCTCAACATGAGAAATACAACATGCACCAACCATTAATTTTATTCCCCAAATGCATTGGGACTGACTTACTTCACAAATCCTCCAAATCCCTTGTAGCCCTGTGAGCTCAGTTTTTCATCATTAGTTCAGTAACTCTCCAAACACCCTCATAAACAAACTAGATATCCAGATACCCATTATGGATCTCCTATTTATTTCTCAAGGACATATTTCAAACTCAAAACCAAAACACCCAAACTTAGAGAAGTACAAAGACCTACAAAGGGCTAATAGGGCCCATTTAATGAAGGAACTACTCTTTACCTTTGGCCTTTCTCAAAAATAACACTTCAAGGAGTTAGGGGATCCCCAAAAATATCTAAATCCAAAGTTAGACCTTCTAGCTCAACATATATTAAAAGTTATGAACAAAAAGCATTCAACTTCTAGGTGGCCACATGAGGATGTCCACCTAGGGCATCAACTTTCTCACAACTCTCTGCATGAACACACAAATGGAAATAAGAACCTTAAAGTACATTGGAAGAGCTTGAATTCTACCAAGGGTTGGGGAAAACCAATGGTGGAAACTCAAACTACAACCATTTCAAAACAAACCTAACTAAAACTGCTCCAAACGACACAGTTTGTACAAAAGATCAGTTTTCTCATGAACTATGGATCTTTAAACACTCTAACTAGATTTAAATGAATGCTAATAAGTTTCTCCAACTTTCTACATAGGCTTTACATCCTGTTCAATCCATTCATGCATGTGATAAAACATTGTTATCGGGAAAATACATAAAATTATATTCTTTCAAGACCGTGTTCACAAAAAACATACATTCAGAGTCTCGTCCACATTACCTCCTTAATTCCTCGACCTCTTCTCTTCAAGGGACAAAAAATCCCAAGATTCCATCCATTTCTTACAAGAAACTTTTCAACTTCAAATTCTTGCATGAAGACAAGAAAAGTTGCTTATCAACAACATTCCCAAATTAACAAAAAATGCAAAAAGACAAAAACAACTTGCAAACGGTGTCAAAACCCATCCAAGGATTGCATTTCGAGACAAACATGAAATTTATCTTAGAATAACCCAAAACTAACCCCAAAAATGTCCTAGGTGGCAATGCAACCAATTTGGCTTATAAGGATGCCAAATAGGGCATGCCACAATATGGAATATGACTTATTCCTTACAAACACAACCTTGCAAATAAACAACCTAAATGTTCCACAAAAGTTGTCATTCATTCTTGTCCTTGCCTTTGGGGAGTGCCCCTATGCTTTGCTGGACAACTCATCCTTAAGTACGACAAAGTTTATATACAAGCAAATCATGACTTAGTACAACATTGCAATCCAATTGACCAGTGATCGAGGTGGGCACTTCGTGAACCATGTGATCAAGCTGCTGACAATTGAGTTCAATATTTTCCACTCTTCTACTACTTGAGATCAATGAGGCAAACAAAAGCCAGAAACAAAATATTGGTCTCTGTCATATATAAATCATGTGGCGTTGAAGATGAGGATTGTGAGCATATACTTCCATTGGTATTACGAGCCTACAAAATGATGTATAAAGTGACAACACACAAGATGCCCTTTCAACTAATGTATGACTAGGAAGCCATTGTAGCAATGGAATTCATGGTACCCAATCTCTGGATAGCAATAAAAAATTGGCATGGGGACATGGAGAGTTTATGAGAAAGATTGTACACATTGAATAATCTCGATGAACGAAGACTCATGGCTCAGTGGGTGACCACGACAGCCCAGGAACGTTGGTAAGTGTGGCATGACAAAAATATGCAATGTATGAATTTCAGGCAAGGACAGATGGTGTTAAAGTACAATGGACACAATGAAATAAGGTTGGGTAAATTCAAGGCCCGATGGCTTGGTCCTTATAGAATTCACGAAGTTGAATTGAATTAAAGACTCAGGCAAGTAAGTCAATGGATGACATACCTCAAATTCCACAATCATTAGGGGATACAAATGATGAAACAATCAAAGATACAACTATCATAGATATCACTGGAAGTGATCATGTTGATGAGAAAAAGACAGATGAAGATGTCACCGTTACCATAGAGAAAACCAAGGAACAAGACACAACAATGGATGCTGCACAGGTTAATTTACCAGGACAAATGCCATTATTGATACAAGCTATCAATATCATCCTAGAAAAGGAGAAGTCACAAGACCATGATGCAAGCATACTTGAGGATAAGGGTGAAGTGGAGTAGAAAAGCAAAAATGATGAACATAAAGTAATAGATGGAGAGAAGAAAGATGCAAGTGAAGAAAAAGGTGATGCCACTCCAAAGGATACTGAAGGGGAAGCTGCAGATAAAGCTAAGGTTGATGTAGAGACATTTACAACCAACCAAAAGGTGAATACTGAGCAACAGGTAAAAGGAAAAACACCTCCAAAGCCTTCACCAAGTACATCAGACCAAGCAAAGGATCTTTCTATGGTACTACATACAACTGCGCCCACCACAATTGCAAAGAAAAAGAAGAAGAGAAAAACTCCAGTTACATTGGATGAAATCATTGAAATAGCAGACTGTGATCCTAGGACATTGGATCCAAAGTCACTTACAAATTATGCAGAACTTTGTAAAAGGAAAGATATACAAGATAAGCTCAAAAAGGAGCACAAGGACATATAGGTGCTAGAAAATACAAAATAAATACTATTGTAGATTGTACCTGATACCGCCATTGATCAAAATGCACCTATTCTCGATCAATTAGCAGTTCTTATTGAGGCCATCACATCACATAATGTAGATGCAGAGAAGGCAATAGAAGAACGTGTAGAGCAGAAGTACCAATACAAACTAACAGAGAAAATCAACCAAGAAGTGGCAGAGAACAAGGTAAAGCTGTCTGAACTGGTCAATACATTGGAACCAATTATTTTAGAAGTTATAACCTTAGTTCAAAAGTTATGCACCATAGAGAAATTCACTAAGGAGAGTAGTGAAAAGGTTGCAAAGATATATGCAAGTCTTAATGCTAGTGCACAAGGTCTCACAACCAATGAAAATACATTCAAGTTGCATTATGAAAAGATTATGGAAGCAAAAAGGTTGAGACTTGAGATTCAAGAGCCAAAATCTAAATTCAGAGATGAGGTAACCGAGCTCCACGCTCTACTGCTTGTAACCACTTGAATTTGGTCTGTTATGACTATGGACCCTATTTTCCCTAAGTGTGATCATATCCCCAATTATGTCCAAACGACCCTGTTACTGCTTGGCATAATTCTTCGAATCAATTTAATGTCCTAGGTGATTTTTATCACTAAATTATATTAACTATTATAGACATATGATTTAAATCAATTCAAACCATTTAAATCAAACCAAATTCAAACATGGCTATAGTATTTAATTATAAAGGAATTAAATAAATCCCTAAATCAATTATCCACTTGCAATGAACCCATTCCCCTAGCCTATTTAATCTAATTAAAATGGCTATA
>MU223634.1:515906-540259 GCA_018584345.1 Thuja plicata | reverse complement strand
CCTATGAATTTCCTCACTCAATATAACACCAACAACATCATCAAACTTTAGGGTATTAGAACTAGAAATAGAATTACTAACAGCCATTACCAAGCCATTCCAGCTTTCTGGCAAAGAGCACAAAATCCAAAGAGCCCTAACCTCTTCATCAAAGGTAATTTTAACTGAAGTTAACTGACTTGTAACAGTATTAAACTCATTCAAATGATCAGTGACTGATCCACCTTCTACCATTTTCATGTTAAATAAACACTTCATGAGAAATACCTTGTTTGAAGTTGAAGGCTTTTCATACAACTTCGCTAGGGTTTCCATCAGATCTTTAGCTGTCGTTGCTCCAGTAATATTGAATGCCACCGATTTTGCCAGGCATAAACAAATACTCCCCAGTGCCTTCCTATCCAAAATATCCCAATCTTCCTTAGACATTGCTACCTCTTTCTTGGCTATTCCCTCTAATGGCCACCATAGATCCTTCTGATAGAGATAGTCCTCCATTTGCATCTTCCATAACTGGAAGTTCTGCCCATTAAACTTATCAACCTTCAGCCTACCCTCATCTGCCATTTCTCCCACTTAACCGAGAGACTCTCCCACTAACTTGTGAGACCTGCTTCAGAGAATGGATGAAAGAACGAACGAAAAAAACCTCGCTCTGATACCACTTGTTAGAATAATAAGCAGAAAAATGCAAATATAAACATGGAAGAGAACACAAATGACATAGAGATTTAACGTGGTTCACCCAATCCCTGGGCTATGTCCACCAACAGTGAGTCCAATATCTTTATTATTATCCAGTGATTACAATCTAAAACCTCCAACTCAATACCATCACAGGAAGCTACGAAAATCCCTCATACAATGAAATCTCGAAACCCTAAGTCCTTTTCACAAGCATATTTGGCCTAACCTAATTAGGGAAAAAAATACTCTGACTAATAGAAAATCAATGGCACTGCCCCAGGACCCCGCAAGGGGCTCTGCCCCTTAACCCCGCCTGGGGCACTGCCCCAGGACCTCGAGCATGGGGCCCAAATAGATATGTCTAGGGGGGAAACCACGCCGAAAGAAACTTAGTCTGATTAGGCTCAACATACATAACACTTAGTTAGTCTTTCACGATCAGTTCAATACATCTGGTCTACCCACTTTCTACCAACAACTTGGTTCCCAGCTCACTATCAGGGCATTCTAATCCTCTGACACTGGAATCATTTACATCCACCAACAACAAACAGTTACTTTTACCTAGACACGCCCACTTGAACAATCTGAAACTCTCACTTGCACTATTGGGAAACGTTAACAAAGTTGAGAAATAACTTCATGGTTAACACAAGATGCAACAAGTACACATCTAAAGGATTGAAAGTGCCTCCTAAAACACCACACTTTCAAGGAGAAACTTCTCGTAGTTCCCTTCTTGATCTATATTTCCCTCAAATGGATAGCGACACTCGCAGATGGAGTGAGGCCTTTGTGGAATATAACAATGGAAAACTCCAAAATCCCAAAGATACTGATGAAGAAGAAGAACCCAAGTCCGAACGTCCTTTATTTGAATTTGGTAGTGAGGACGAAATCACTAAAGAAGAATATGAAAAACTCAAACAAAGCAAGAGGTTCCACCAGATAATGGAAAGAATGATTGATGAGGATAAAGAAAAATACTTCCTTCATTTAGCTTCCACGGGCGTCAAATTTCCTAAAGATTATGATGTGGAAAAACTCAAGGAAAAGGAGGTACCAAACCCTATATCTATTCTCACCAAAAAACTCAATTTGATGCAAACGGAACTCACAAACCTCAAACAAGAGAAGGAGAAACCTAAAACAAAATACTCTTTGGACACCATTTGTCCATTTTCTTTTGACAAGAGTATCACTATGGTCTTGTTTCCTCCCAACGTGGCAAGACCAAAGTACAACAAGTACATGGGAGAAATTGACCCACACAACCATGTGAAAGAATTATGTGCTCTAAGCATAGAATACATGCACGAACCTACATACCTCATGCGACTATTTTCAGGAAGTCTAGGAGGTAATGCCATGGAGTGGTTCTCAAAACTAAACCCTAAGGTCAAGACATTCGAGGAGTTGATCCAACGGTTCATTCAACATTACTCCTACAACATCCAACATGATGTAACTATGATGGACCTATGTAACACCAAACAACAAATTGGAGAATCATTTACACACTTCCTACAAAGATGGAGGAAGATTTTTGCATGATATTCAAGGGCCATTCCCGAAACAGAGAAGATGGAGATATTTGTTAATAATCTAGTACCTGAATTGAACTATGCATTGCAAATGCAAGACTCTCCAAGCTTCGACAGAATAAAAATTCCCTCCGTATTGAGGAAGTTACGGTCAAAAGGGGAGAGATCACCCTTCAAAATGAAAACAAGACCAACAACTCCAAATCCAAGCCTAAATGGTGGAAACAAAACAAAAATGTTGTTAATGACGGAGTGGTTAACACCTCTAACATTAATCCTAAACCTGACATATTCAATCTAACTAATGGCATGCAAGCAAGCAAGGATGCTAAGGTAACAACTCCCGTACCCAAAGAAAACAATGATAATAGCAAGGGTCGGACATGGACATCGAAACCCCAAAGAACTTTCACTCCTTTGGGAGAGCCTCTTGAGACTATTCTAAAAACACTATTGGATAACAAAGTTCTAACTATCCTAGATTCCAAACCGTGGGAACCAATGGTCAAACCCAGGTGGTGGGATGATAACTCTTATTATGTCTTTCACAAAAACAAGGGACACAAGACTAATAATTGTCTCAAGCTTAAACATGTTATCCAAGACCTCATCGAAGGAGGTAAGATCAAAGTAGAAAGACACACTACCAATGAGGATCATATGGCATTCAAAAAACCTTTTCCTAATTACGATCAAGGAGAAACATCTAAAGGGAAGAGTAATGAGGTAAACTACACCTATTCCAAAAATGACAATGTGATCAATATGCTTGACATTAAAATTGAATCCATAAATGTGGTCACAATCAAAGGTGTCTCATTCCATTCAAATGCTGTAACACAGAGCCAAGCACAGGTTACAATCAAAGGACCTCCAAAACTGACATCAACATCCAAGGTTCCTATTGTAACTATTCCTAAACTAGCATCAAAACACGTGGTTACTATTCCTGGAGCAAAATATGATTTGGTAGACCAATTGCAAAGAACCTTTGCCAAAATTTCCATTTTTGAGTTGCTCAAAATATCCATAGTACATAGGGAAATCCTAGAACAAGCTCTACATGCTGCTAACGTCCCAAAGGATATCGATATAGACAAATTCCAAGCGATGGTCATTCACATCTCAGCGCCACACTACCTCTCCTTTTCTAAAGAGGATGACAAATCATTAACACATCCACATAATCAACCCCTCCATATTGAAGTCCTTATTCATAAATCCGGTGTTAGACATGTTTTGATAGATGGAGGCACAAGATTGAATATCTATACACTGGATCTAATCAAGAGACTAGGTCTCTCAGAACAAACAATTGACTCTAGAAGCAAGATAACCATCAAAGCTTATGATGAGGGAGAAAGATCCTCCAGAGGTCTTATTGTTTTACCTATCAGAGTCAGACCGATTGAGAGGAATGTCATATGTCAAGTTCTGGATCTACCATTAGCCTACAATATCCTACTAGGGAGACCATGGATTCACGAGATGCAAGCTGTACCATCCACTTACCACCAATGCATAAAATTCCCACATAATGGGGTGGAAGTGATGATTCCTATAGATGCTAACTACACTTGCAACAATATCAAAGTAGGTAGCATAATATCACATAACAATGAGGCTACAAATGCAGTTTCTCTTGAAACTACCAAGGACATGGTTATGAAGAGTTTTAGCAAAACCTTGAAACTTGAAGAAATAGGTATGGGAGAGTACAAGCTGGACCCGAATCCCTCACTGACAGAACTTTTGGTGTCACCAAGATCCTATGGAAAACCTTCATCGACATTCACACCTATAGCATCCAAGGAGCCAGAAGTACACAAAGAAACTGGCATGGTAAAGGCATCCACATCTTCTTCAGATAACACAGAAGAACAAGCAGTCTTACACTGGCTTTACAAAGGAGAACTGGTGGAATCTGAGGTCAAACATGTGAAGATATCCCTAGAAAAGTATGGAAAGGGATATGATTTCCTCACACAAATGGGTTACAAAGGAAAGGGACCTCTAAATGACACAGGGTGAAGGCTTATTGAACCTATACCCATGGAGTTCCGAAATACCAGAGATAAAATAGGACTGGGTTTTAATACTAAAACTGATAAACCTGCTTCAAAAGAGAGTCCACACTCAGATAAAGGGAGTGATGAAACAGATGATTAGAGTAGTGGTCCTATGAGAGATTTTTACATGTTGGAACACGTGACCCCAACTTCCAAGGAGAATGCTATGTACCTAGCTTTGAGGCACCACAAGATCCTCACACCCCTTTACTAGCACAACCTCCCGTTCAAGAGGTAGGAGACACCATAACAACAATTACTCAAGAGACACCCGGACAATAGGATTTACATCCTAACTGGGGGAAATTGGTCACAATTTCACATGTCCTAGATCTACCACACTTTGATCTATAGATGGCTAATTGGGTATATCAGATAACCATTGTTGAATACTTAAACAGATCCGATGATGATGTCACAGACTCTCATGACTATGAATGGGAAGAGCTATCTGTTTCCACTAAAGATATTGGAATAGATACAATGCACATGTTTGTGGCTCCCTTAGCTCCTCATAAACAATCTAACACTCCTCCCAATGACATTGATCCTCCTAAAGCAGAAGAAGAGTTCCTTCCCCTGATCATTGATGGAGACACTGGTGAATATATAAGTATAGAAGAATTTCATAGGCTACAAGCAAGAAGTCTCCTTTTACGGAGAAATGATGATGAGATCTCTATTGACAAGTCACTAGAGTTTGGTCTGCATATAACTAACAACTACCCTTTTAACGATGATCTCACTCTTATTGATCTAAATATTGAAGAAATTAACTTAACAAATCATGTCATGTCGGTTAATGGTCTTGATGCTAACACGATGCTGTCCTTCCTAGAATCTGACTCCCTAACATTGATACTTTCAGACCTAATTGATTGGACTGAAACAGATCCTACTCCTATCCTCAAGTTTCCCAATGACCACACCCTAGCTTGTTATCTCAATGCTTGTGAACCTTACCCTTCTTCCACCAATGCAAGGAGCGAGAGCATGTCAAAAGAGGATATTAGGTTTCTTAGTAAAAAATTGAAAAATAAAAAGAAAAAGTGGACTGATGGTGAAAACCACTCTATGGTAGTATCAGATCCCAAAATAGTAAAGAAAAAAGACATATCCAATGGTGAAAACCTCTTCGAGGTGCCAAAGGATGATACTCTTGATATCCTCCCCGAACACTTTCAGGAAAGATCTTCGGTACTGATTGAACCAACACAGCCAGTAAATTTGGGCACTATTGAAAATCCTCAAATAGTCCACCTTGCACAATCTTTATTAGAAGAGGAGAAGACACAGTTCACAGAGTTCCTGAAGGAGAAGAAGATTAAATTTGCATGGTCTTATACTGATATGCCAGGGCTAGATCCTAATCTAATTATGCACCACTTATCTATAGCTCCTGGGATCAAGCCCGTAAAGAAAAAACTTAGAAAGATACATCCTCATGTTGCATTATTGGTAAAATTAGAGCTAGAGAAGTTGTTGAAAGCTGGGTTTATCTGAGTCATTGCCTATGCAGGATGGATCTCTAATGTGGTCCCCGTATCTAAATCCGATAAATCTATCAGGATCTATATGGACTTTAGAGACTTGAACAAAGCCTATCTGAAAGATGAATTCCCTCTACCTAACATAGACATGATCATAGATCTTATAGTAGGCTTCCAGATGTATTCATTAATGGATGGATTCTCGGGCTATAATCAAATCAAGATTGCCCTTAAGGATCAAGAGAAAACTGCATTTACATGCGCATGGGGCACCTTTTGCTGGAATGTCATGCCATTCAGGTTAAAGAATGTCGGTGCAACATATCAAAGAGCCATGACGACTATATTCCATGACATGATGCACAAGAACATGGAGGACTACGTAGATGACACATTGGCTAAATCCAAAGAAAGAGGTACTCACATTGCTGACCTGAGAAAAATATTAGATCAAATGGAGCAGTTTCAACTCAGGATCAACCCAAAGAAATGTGCCTTTGGGGTTCAATCAGGTAAACTCCTAGGGTTCATCATTTCAGCAAAAGGAATTGAGGTAGACCCTGCTAAAGTTAAAGCTATACTAGAGATGGCTCCTCCATGTAACATCAGTCAAATGAGGACACTACAAGGAAGACTTTAGTCCATCAGGAGATTCATGTCCCAACTTGCAGATAGGGCCCAACCCTTTACTAAGTTACTACATAAAGGGGTTACCTTCAAATTGGATGAACACTGCGAAGGAAACTTTAGAGAATTGAAAGGATACTTGGCTACTCCTACTATTCTTATGGCACCTATTCATGGAAAGCCCCTACTCCTATACATTTCAACTACAACAACATCCCTAGGGGTATTACTGGCACAAGAGGATGAAACCAAAAAAAAAAGAGCTATCTGCTACATTAGTAGAACACTAGTCGCTTATGAGCTCAATTATAGCATTGTTGAAAAATCATGCTTATCAGTCTACTTCACATCACAAAAATTAAGGCAGTACATGCTCTCTCATACAATAAAGCTCATTTCTAAGATTGATCCTCTAAAGTACCTTTTGAGCAGAACAACATTAACAGGATGTTTGGCAAAATGGGTCCTGATTCTAAGTGAGTTTGATATTGAATATGTAGAACGGAGAGCTATCAAGGGACAGGTCCTTGCAGATCAATTGGCTAATTCACCGCTCCAGGATGATGAACCTTTACTCATTGAATTCCTTGATGAAACAACCATGCATCTAACTGAATATCCATGAAAGATGTACTTTGATGTTCTATTCACTCAACAAGGATCGGGACTAGGGGTCCTATTCATAACTCCTCAAGGTTACAAAATTTTCAAATCTTACAAATTGATGTTTCCATGCACCAACAATATTTTAGAATATGAAGCATTGGTAAACGACCTTAAGCTAGCTATGGAGTGGAAGATCATAGAGTTACACGTATATGGTGACTCCCAACTATTATCAATCAGGTCAATGGGGAGTATCAAACAAAAGATGAGAAGTTGATTCCCTACAAGCAACTAGTTGATGACCTGAAGAAATACTTTGTCTTCATCACCTGCCAGCAGATACCAAGATCAGAGAACAAAGATGCTGACGCTATGGATACCTTGGCATCCATGTTACAACTAGAAGAACATCAATTCCACTATGACTTCTTGGTGGAAGAACTATCCTATCTTGCATTTGATACCCCTGAATACCAGGTAATATGTGTTTTGAATACCCCAGACCAATCTTGGTATGCCAATATTATTGCTTACCTTTCCAACCAAACTATCCCTAATAATCTATCCAGAAATGAGAAAAGATCCCTGATTAGGATAGCATTGCGTTACGTCCTCATAACTAACAACCTATATCAATGCGGTCTGGATGGTACAATTCTTAGGTGTTTAGAACTGGAAGAGACTGATCTAGCATTAAAAAAAGTCCACAAAGGCGTATGTGGATCACACTCGAACGAATTTTCATTAGCCAAGAAACTGCTTAGAGTAGGCTATTATTGGCCTACCATGGAGAAAGATGCTATTCAGTTTTCAAAAGCATGTCTAAAATGCCAGACACATGGAAATCTTATCCATGCTCCTGCCAGAGAACTTATACCTTTTATAACACATTGGCCATTTCAGAAATGGGCCTTTGACTTGGTTGGAAAAATATATCCCAACTCTTCAAATGGACACAAGTTCATCATTACGGCCACTGAGTATTTCACAAAGTGGGTCGAGGCCATGCCGCTAATCAAAGCCACTGGAAAACAAGTGGCTATGTTCATTCTAAACTACATTATTTGTAGATATGGGATACCCTCTTCAATTGTAACAGACAATGGGGACCAATTTAAAAATCAAGACATTGATGACCTTTGTGAATAGTTCCATATCACTCAACATTGCTCCTCAATCTATTATCCTCAAGGTAATGGATAGGCTGAGGCATCAAACAAAAATATTCTCAAGATTCTACACAGAACTGTGAGCAAGTCTGGCAGCGACTATCATCTACAACTAAATCTGACACTATGGGCCTACAGAACAAGCATCCGAATGCCAACTAGAGCCATGACATTTTCTCTAGTCTATGGCGCTAAAGAAGTAGTACCCATTGAGGTTGAAATCCCATCTTTGCGAATATCTTTACAAGGTCTTGTTACTGATGCTACCGCATAGATAGGGTGCATTCTCTGGACCTACTAGATAAGCGCAGACAACAGGCATTTTCCACCTCAAAGTGTACCAAGCACGTATGTCCAAAGGCTATGACAAGAAGGTCAAACCACACAAATTTGAAGTGGGAGATCTCGTCCTAAGGGAGAATCCTAAGAACCAGCCAAATAGGGAGCAGAAAGGAAAATTTGAACCTAAATGGCTGGAACCTTATGTTATCACTGCTACTTTTGGGACTGGAGCTTATCAACTGGCTACACCTAAGGGATACGTTCTTCCAAATCCTATCATTACTCTACATTTGAAGTGGTTCTATGCTTGATGTTTGGCTAGCAGAGGCTATACAAAAAAAAGTTCTTGCAAAATACCAAAAACATTTAGAAAATTGATCCTGAAGAAATCCAAAAATAGTGGAAAAGTCCTACAAAAAGGGTATCCTTGGTGAAAACCTAGCAAATAGGCACCTTGGTACTACAAAAACATTCAAAAAAGAAAAAAATAGCAAAAAAATTGAAAAAGAGAAAAGTGCCTTGATGAGCACCTAGTAAAATAGGCATCTTGGTAGCAAAAAGAAAGAAAAAAATCTTTCCAAGTGGTGAAAACCTGGTAATCAGGTGTCACTTGTGTTCTTCGCTCCATCTATCAAAGCACTACTGATACTAAGCCTTCATAATTTTACTTGTGCTCATACGCTGACTTCATTTTCTTACATGACTATATTATCCTCGTTTGGGATTTGTCTGCATTTACGTCTTAGGAATAAGTCATTTTGCATTGGGGGCATCTTTGCTGGCATGGTAGGTCATGGTTGCTAGGTTGCTCTAGGATGGTTTGCCTCACAGAAACAATGTTTCTTGATACATGCAAAACAAATGTCACTTTCCAAAACAAGGGTGTCTTTTCAAACATCCCATATCCAGACATGACATTTATAGTGACAACATTCCTACGAGGCTATATTGGATCACAAACATGAACGGATTATCCTATCAATGCACAAACATGGAACACCATATTGCTTATATTCCAATTTTCTGATAGATGAATCTTTACTGTGTTTGAAAAATGAATGAAAAAGTACTACTTAAACACACAGTTTTCTATTGGTTTGATTATGATTCTTTTATGTCCTGATGATGTTTTCAACTAGGGGCATCTAAGTAATTATGAATTTTATTTGATTGATTCACAATTGATAATTTATTATAGTTACTCAATGACGTTTTAGCAAAGACAAAGAGTCACAAGGATAGACGGCATAATGTTTTCTTGAATTTCTGCGTATGTTGATTGTTCCAAATGATCCTATAAATTTTACCTAACTTGGATGTTTATGGTAAGAGCTGCAACTATGGGTGGATAGCCGCATATATCTCGATCTTCGTTATGTGTAAACTACAGTGAGGTTGAAACAATTTCCTTGTCTTTTTTCTAATCCAGATCCTTACTAAGGTATACGAATCATAATGTACCCAAGGATATGAATTTTCAAGGTCATTGCGGGTCCAATATCTTGCCTTAATCAGAATCTGGTATATTAAAAGGAAGGTGACTATTTTGTTATCCTGGCTTCTATGCCTTGATGCCTAAGTCTATTTCTGACATTTCAATAAGACATAGTATTCATACTTTCATAATATCAGTGGGTATTAGTGATGGTTGTACTATCAGGTGGTATCCATTCCAAAAGTTCCCAATGATGATAAAAATGTTACAATATTTGCATACCAGTGACAAAGTCCTAAGAGTCCGCATATAGTTGCATTTAGAGATTGCATGCTACATTTATAAAGGTAGTAAACGCATAAAGAATTTTTGTGCTTGAAAATGCTTTCTATCTTCTTCTAAAAATCAAGTTAATTACATCATCCATATTACTGATATATCTATCATTGCACATCCATAGCATACATTTTGCATTCATGAAAAGAAGAAACAGGAAAATACAAAAATAAAGCATCCATGTATTGCATTTTTACTTTTTCATCCTAAAGCGCATCCATACATTCTAACTTTTGCATCACGAACATCAAAAGAAACATACATTTGCATTTTCACATGCGTATCATTTAAAACATATCAGTAATCAAATCAAATCAAAATGATGTCTAAATCTAACTCATCAAGAGACCAAGATATCATCACATGTGCAAAATACATCTACCACATCTATCAAAGCAAAGGGAACTCATGAAACATGTCAGAATCAGGAAGCTGCGTCAGATATATATCACAACATGGTACAGATAAAATATGGAACAATATGAATAAAGAGTATCAGAGTATTAGTGAGGCCAAATGAATTAGATATACATGTATAAATGTCATATACAAAAAGGGGATCTCAACAGTATCCAGATATACAAATATGATCTCAAGATACACATGTCATATAGATGGTACAAAATATCAACTCTGCCCCGCCCCCTCTCCCTGATCAGAAAGAGGAGGAGGAGGTAGTACAAAAGGAGCTGCTGGAGGTGGCATGGCCCCCTCTGACTGCTGAGCCAATCGTGAAAAGGAAGGTGCTCTCTGGCCCTCCAACAATACTGCATGATATAGGGCATAGTAATATGTGGCCCTCTGCCCCTGGTGAATGGTCATCTGGGCATGTGCATCTCTCTTTTCTCTGAGCATCTTGCCCTATCTATCTCTCTCTGCTCTCAACCGCTCAAGCTGTGTATCCCCGTCTGCTAATAAGGCATCGACAGTGGTGACTTGGGCCTCTAAGGAAGTAATCCTGACTCAGATCTGCTCTCTCTCCCACTCACGTCTAGAAAGAGGATCTTTGTCTCTACCTATATCCTGATCCTGGGACCTGTCCTGTCCTCTATTTGGTGGTCTATCTTGTGACCCCTATCACCTCCGTCACTGCTGCTCTCCTGTAAGCAATGGACCAGTATCTCTCAAAGGAGCTACAAATCTAAACCTCTGGCACCTCCCACTACCACTGGCACCACCTATATCCACAGCCTCACCACCACCACCCCTATCATCTCCATCATGACCATCATCGGGAGGAGGACGCCTGCCATCTCTACCATCCCTACCACCATCACGACCTCCATGTCTACCAGGAGCCTTGTCTCTCTATGATCCTCCCCTACCTCTAATAGGTTGATCATTAGGATCATAGTCTAATGGCTCCTCTATGCCAGGAATGATCTCCTCAGGCATAGTGAAACATGGAAAAGGGTACTGAAGCATCTCAACAGCATATCCGTCAGACACACCTGCATCAACAACATCAGGATAGAGATCCCAGTCTACTCCCACCATATCATAGATCTCTTGGTGTGCTGTTTCATATTGTAACTGCGCACCCCATAATGGTGTCTCATCTCTGGTCTGGGCATATACAGTGATGTCCTCTATCCTACCCTGCCGATGACCATACTGTCTCAACACTCTGGAGACCATGAACTACTCCACAACATATCTGGTCCTACCTATGAGATATTGGCTCTGACATAGATATGGTACCTGTCATGCATTTGAGGTCCAATCCTCGCAATCTAAGTATGGTCTCCAAATGACCTCTATCATATAATGAAAAAGGCAGTGCCAATACTCAACCTTGCCCAGATGGGGCTGCTGAATCAGGCCTACATACATATAAACATACAGTTTCTCTGGTGCCCTCTGTCTATCTACAATCGGCCGTGTCACATGGATGTGCTCCCAGGCCCAGATCTAAAGAATAAGGATGCCAACAGTCAAACTCTGTTTATAATGGTATAATATCTTGTGAAGCTCTTTGTACATGTGGGCTAAAATACAGCTGTCGCAGGAAAATCACCATCTGTGGGTAACCATCTACTCTACCATATCTACCCAGGAAACCATGAATCCATGCTGACCCCTGTCTGGCATCAGGATGCTGCCTACTAGACCTTCTAAGTACACTGATAATCGATCATTATGATCAACCATATAATCCCAAGACAGATATCTACGATCGATGGTGTCATCCTGGAAATATCTATGTATAGCACCAATCACCACGGATGTCGTCGACTCAAATCTCACCTCATGCCCAATCATCAACACTTGAAGTATCCGCCAGACGTCCTCAGGAGTCACTGTGATCTCACTAGTTGAAAAATGAAAGGTGTTGTGCTTTGAGTGCCATCTCTCGATAAGAGCAGTCAACAACCCATGGTTTACCCCGATCTCGAGTAAACTCATCAAAGAGCGTAATCCACATCGGATCACAGTAGTCTTCTCATCATCCAAAAGTAGTCCAGACAATGCAAGCACACAACCAGGGTAAGTGCCATGAAATGCGACTACCTCAAACTGGGTCTCTTTTGGAAAAAAATGACAATGCATCATTATCCTATCTACAACAAAGGGGCAAAATCCTAATCAGCTAAATAATTACAAGTTTGCAGCATGCAAATAGGTCCAAAAGATTAAAATTCTAAGTCTCCTAACCAGATGCGATTATGAAACAGAAGGGTGCGATCCAATTTACCAGATACGATCCTGGAAATACAGGATACGATGGAGTTTATAGGGTGCGATCCCTGAAATACAGGATGCGACCCTAAATACTGGGTACAAGCCTAAACTGACAGGGTACGACACACTGATGAATTTCAACACAAATAAAGACATAAACAAGCACAACAAGATGCAATCCAGGGTATCCTAGATGTGACGCATGAATCCAAAAAAATTGGATGCGATTTGAGAAATACCAGATGCGACATGGGATTTACAAGTTGCGATCCAGAATCCCGAATGCGATTCAAAATTACAGGGGCTATAAAAGCTACAAAAATACATGAAATTAAAAATTTGTAAAATTCATGAGGTATTTTTTCGAGCACTTATCGGCGGTGGGTAGTCGGTTGGGTGCTGATGTCGCCGGCTCATCTCGAAATGGTGTTTCCTCATAGGGACTACCATCTTCTCTGCAGAGCTCTCAGAATTACTATGGAGGAAAGTGAAAATGAATAGTGAAATGGTAAATTTTGAGACTTATATTGGTCTTTTGAAGCATTTAGGAGTTCTTAAACTCCTCCAAGGCATTTACAATTACATATCTGTTCTCTTTTTGATCAATTGGGAACCAAATAAAAGGTGCATAATATGTTTTTAGCAGCACAGTACCATTCTTACGACAATTTAAAAAATTGCAGATTTGCTTCATTTGTTCCAAAAATCTGTTAGATTGTACATTTGATCATAAATCTTGGTCGAACATCATTTTTATCCGTCTCACCACTCATATTTTCATGTAATTAACTTGGTACTTATGTGTTTATTTTTAAAACACACCTTCTTTTCCACTTCTTCTACTCCATTCTTTCTTGTCCTAACCGCTTCCTGCAAGTGATACGTTCTTTCAATTAAGGGATTTTATTCTTTTCCTTTGATTTTGTTCCCGAGGGGGCATGATCACACTATCATCAATTAAATTTTTTCTTGAAACAACATTAAAAATGATTTCGTTATCAAACAAACTAGGGGCATAACAGTTTCCTTGACTAAAATCAGAACTGTTGGATAGAAAGCTTTGGTTCTCATAAGCTAGATATCTTGTGTTTCCTCATTTTTACAAGATTTTTATTAAGCTCCTGGCAACTTCATACTGGATTTGTGGACGACAACCAAGTTTAGAATCAGTATTATCAATCTTTGGATGACAACCAAGTTCAGAATTGGTATCTTTAGAATCTTTTTATTGATCTTTGGATGACAATCAAGTTCAAAATCAATTTCTACCAGTTTTGTTCGATCAAGTGCGAGACTGATCTCATCAACATTTCGTTTGACAACCAAGAATGGAATTCTCAATCTTTCTAAAGTCAAAATAAAAACTTTCTTTGAATCAATGTGCTGCTCACACATCAATTCAAAGAGGGGCAAATTTAACCACCTAAATTTGGTCTGTTTCGACTATGGACCCTATTTTCCCTAAGTGTGATCATACCCCCAATTATGTCCAAATGACCCTGTTACTGCTTGGCATAATTCTTTGAATCAATTTAATGTCCTAGGTGATTTTTATCACTAAATTATATTAACTATTATAGCCAGATGATTTAAATCAATTCAAACCATTTAAATCAAACCAAATTCAAACATGGATATAGTATTTAATTATAAAGGAATTAAATAAATCCCTAAATCAATTATCCACTTGCAATGAACCCATTCCCCTAGCCTATTTAATCTAATTAAAATGGCTATAGTCCCCTTAATTATTAAAAAACAATAAAATGCTTAAATAATTAATTCCTATATTTTAAATGAATTAAATAAGTTTAATTAATTTCATTTATATTCTCTTAAACCCCAACCTAACCTATCTCAACCACTTCTACCCTGGGTTCTAACCCATCTCAACCCATTCCACCCTTACTAATCTAATCCTAATTCTAATTCTACCCCTAACCCACCTCCTAATGTTGTCACATTCCATTAAGGAATGATTAACAACTCAAACCACTTGAGAAAGTCAAGGAATCTCAAGATTCCTTCCTCAAGTCCACCTTCTCAAGCCACCCTCTTACACCCTTCCCATGCTTCTTTAAGGCTTTCATTAATGCCTCATTAATGAATATGCCTTAAGACAATGTCTCCTCTATGCCTCGTTAATGCTCAAGGCATTAATGGCTCTTACACCACCATTAATGAGTCCCTCAACTCATTAATGAACCTTCTCTCTCTCTCTCTCTCTCTCTCTCACATTCTTCTATAAATAGTATGCATTTTGGAGCACAAAAGAGCCTTCATCTCATATTAGAAAATACATTGTTATGTTGCTAAGATTTAGATAGCTTCATTTTCATCTCATAGTTCCATTACCATTCATTGTTATAATGTCCATTTTTAGACTAATATGCATTGCTCATTGAATAATAGCTTGTTTTAAATCAAATCTTTCATGCTAGGTTGTTTATGTCACTGGTATTTAGCATAAATATGAGGGCTTTTATGTTATTTGCTACACTAATCCTAGTTAGAAAGCAATAAGTCAAAGTTATGGTTTATATGCTCATTAACCCTTGTTTTTCACTAACATAATAACTTATTGAAGTGTTGTGTTGCAGATAACAGGTGCACAAATATACACACACACTGCTACCAAATCTCATATTATTGTAACAACATATGATTTCGGCAAGAACATTGATTGCCACCCCGAAAATGTCTGTTACAGAAAGCATATATGATATGCATGCTAGAATCACCTTGGAAATCATGACCCTTGAGCACCTCAAAGAACAATGGGAAAAGCAAATAGAGGACATTCAAAAATCTCATTCCCACATTTTTGACAAATTGTAAGTATTACACCTTTGTCATTATTATAAAAAAAGGGGGAATTCATATGATAAAAGGGGAAATGATTTGGTGTGATAAGGTAAAAGGGGGAAATGATGAAAATGGGGAAATATATGTATAAAGGAAAGTGTATATACATGTACATATACTATATTGAGGCATACACATAGGGGGAGTCATATTGACAAGGTAAACACAAGGTCTATATACTAAACATTTTAGTTTTGCACATATCATTTTTTGATACTAATGCCACAGGGGTAGATTAATGTTCATATTTTGTCATTAGTATAGAAAGGAAACAGTTTTTGAACCGTCGGTGACATGATCACCAAAAGAGAGATTTATAGTGCAACCTGACGCAACAGTTCACAGAGGTCACCGAAAATGTTAAGTGCAAGAGAACATCGAAACCAGTCTTCACTGACAGACAAGTTCATAGAGGAACCTGACAGAAAAGTTCATAGTGAACACCGAAATTCAGTCTATAGAGAAAATCGAGAAGCAGAATGTCTACAGAGACATCAAGGAGGAAAGACTACAAAGCAACCCGAACACCAGTCTACTGAGAGACAACTTTTATTATGAGAAATGTTGATCTGAGTTACACATAAAATAAAATACTTGAGTTTTATATTTACCTTAAAAGCTTATCTTTAAAACCATTTCTTGAGGGAAAAGTAAAGCACATGTAATTGTTTTTATCAGTCTAACAGATTGTAAACATGCAAACTAGGAGATCAAGGTCAAGTTGTAAACCTTTGATAATATAGTTTTCATATTTAAGCGTGAAACCTATTTAGGTCAACTCATTGTATAAATAGATGTGTAATCAATCAGAACAAATGTATGTGATGATGATTGTAGCCAAAGAGCACATCTAAGGATCATACATAGAATTTTATGCAGAAGGACAACAAAAGATGAAATCAGTTATGAAGAAAAAGATTCAAGCCTACCGAGCAAAACAAAGGTATTAATCAATCACTATAGGTGATACATCATATTGTGAACTTAAAGGATCTGTACTCAGCAATTTAAGATTGCATATAATCAGGTCAATAAGTATTTTTGACTGCATTCTAACAAGTGTAGCAAATAGAAGAAATATTTTAAGAAGGTGGATTTAACAACCCTTATGTAAACCTCTTAACTGTGTGCACACTAAACAATGTTGCTAAATCTCTTAACCGAGTAGACCTAACCAGTCTAAAATGTTACTCCTAACAGGGTAAGATCATCATAAGTGATCAAAATTGTAAGCCTTAACCAGAACCTTCCAATCTACAGATAGTGAAGCTTTGTGGGTTTCATCCCCACCATAGTTTTTACCTTCTAACAGTGATTTTCTGCGTTACCAATTCTTGTGTCATGTGTCATTACATTTCATGAATGTTTCTATGAATGTTTACATGCAATTATGTTTATGATTTGATATTACATACATAAAGATAAGAATAGCATCTATGGTCGGTAATGCAAGGAATTGATAACTAAAGGATTAAGGGTTAAGTGATAAAAATTTATAAAGGCACTGATTCACCCTTCCCCTCTCAGTACACACCATTCCATTATTCCAATAGGATCATCACTCCTCAATCTATGAATTCCATATTCATTCAATCATCATTCACTAATATATCAAAAAATTTACTAACATAATAACATAGGTGAATCTAAAGATGAAATATGGATGAGGTTCCAAAGCCTTGAGGGAGTCTACTTATAGATTTGTGTGAAGTGCCCTACACCAAGTAAATCCAAATGTTAACTATGTTAACTACCACATGTGTTATAGAAAATTCATTATTTGTTAATTTGATCTAATTTAAATGTATAGTGATGTATGCTAATCATTAAAAATTGATAGCCTCCTAGTAGAGGACATTGCATAGAATAATATAAAAAAACATCAAATATTATGGAAACATAATAACATATATTATCAAAACACATCAAATATTATTGAAACATAGTAACAATGACACTCACATAACAAAACATACGTAATGATTCCATAAACATGAATAATACATCTACACACAAGAGCAAGAAATAATATCAAAACTTATATTCTATATATTAATTTTTTAAATATGTATCTCCATCTACAAAAATGACATAAATGCCAACTCGAACAAAGTTTTACAAAATATGGTATATGTCATCTCCAAATGTGGCATATGGCATCTCAAAATATCTATAACTAAATGTCTCTATGACATCCTTGGCTACTGGCGCATCATCAAAATGGAGCTTATTTGAAATAGTCTTTGGCTCTAAAGGATCCTGCACAAAAAAAATCAAAGTACAATTGAGATTATTTAAATTATATGATTTAAAAATACCAGATTAACATCAAAATTAATATACGTTGAACTATAATTGAAATTTAATATTGAATTCTTGTATACCTCAACTCTACGTCTCCTAGCCAATGTTGGCATGTTGTGATGGTCAAGTTGTTGTATTGTTGTTATTTCTATCAAGGTTCAAATCTCATCGGGGATGAGGTCTCCCATTTATGGCCTCACTGGTTCATAGATTTGGGTCAAAGAATTTACCCCTCATAAAATTAAATCTATGTCTCCTATTGTGGTTAGGAGTCTTAGAATATGTCACTGGTAGCAAAGGGATGTCGCTAACAGTGGCAATGTGATCTATATATGTTCACAAGATGGAAATTGATACAAGTTATCCTATTAAGTTTTTGGTGATAAGAAAATAGATTTACTAATAACTTTAATTAAAATAAAAACTCACCTTTGGTAGACCTTCTTTTAATGTTGGTGTAATCAACAAGGATGTGAATCCTTGGAATTGTACCTCCCTCACACTGGGTGTAACCTACAAGAGTAAAATAAGATAAAAATGTTAATTATTATAACTTAAAATAATGAAATTTTAAATGAAAAGCATGCATACAATACAAAAATATAAACAAATTCATGCAAAAATATGTGTAATGTGTAGCTATCATGGCCAAATGAAATGGCTAAGAGTCTAAGCTCGTTAACCTGCGCCATGTCATCCTTGAAAATTAAACTTTGTTAAATATACAATGTAAGTAAACATTAGTACACTCAAGTAATAAGTACATGCATAATCATTCTCAAACTCTTAATTACCTTCCCCTTCTCAGTGTGTGCCGTTGCACCTCCCTCATGCTGCAAATCCATCGCAGTAGGTGAACTTGCAAGAGTAAACTAAGATGAAAATGTTAATTAATATATGATTTAATTATCATAATTTAAATGACAAGCATGTATATTGATAAAAAAAGCAAACAAAGGAGTGAAAAAATATATACCATAGAGCTCTCAAGGCCAAATGAAATGGACAAGAGCATGGCATCCGAGACCTATCTGATCTTCTCCTTTGACATCAACTAAAAATAAAACGAATATTTATATAAACATAAGTGTGCAATCGTAATAAGTTATCTAATATAAATATTCATTTAGGATTAAATGCATGATTAAATTAAAAGTTAAGTATTACCAAAATATGAGGAATGAATTATGCATGCACCTCCTCATCTCTCACATGAGAGGACTTTCCAGGGTATGATCTAATCCCTTTCATAACCTCTTCTGCACAACCCATATCATGCACCTCAAACTGTGATGTGTTAATAGGGTCCTTGATAGGCTGATTGAGGGGAACCAAACATATCTAGTTGCACATAGTGCAAGTATGGGGAACACGAATATGTGTACCCGAGGAGGATGTGTCAGCACCATTGGATTCATTTCTAGTATTATAAACATGTGTTTCACTAGTGACAAAATTTGCATAATCAAATGGATACTCAAAGAGTGAATGGGCCTAATGATCTATGAGGCAACTTGTGCAGTAATGTCTAGATGTTGTATTGTAGGAAGGGGAGCAATGAGAGGAGGGAGAACAAATGATTCCTTTACTACTTGACATGCCCTTGGTCTATCCTAGGGCATGCCTCTTCCTATGCCCATGAACTATCTCATACTCTAGTATTTTACACACTTACCCAACACAAACTCAACATATAATATTTTTTTGAAATAAAATGGGACATCCATATTATTGTTGGGTGGTTTCTCAAAAACATCTACCAATGATCTCAGAATTTATCTTGCATAGAAGTATGTGTGCCCCATCTCATGGATAACTTTGGGTTTTTGGGGTCACATGGTTTTCTAGTATGGGGATTCAAAAATAGGGTATCTATTTGTTCTTTTTTTATTCCAAGGGCCTTCACCTCATCATAATCTATCCCATCATTAAACTGAGATTGCGTGGTGAGGGTCTATATTTTGTATTGTTGAATCCAATGTAATAAACATTGAGGATAATCTAGGGATCCTATTATATACATATCTTATACCCCTTAATTGATTTAAATTATCAGTTATGAGGCCCTCTATAGACTGAGGGTTTGCAGCTGGATGGTTTTGTGCCTGTGAGTTCATGACTTGTGGGTTTTCAGGCTATGCGTTTGAGAGGAACCTCCTACTAAAATATGATGAGCATGCACGAAATAACAGAAATATAGAGCAATAGTAGAACTCAGAGTGAATCTATTGATCATGGGCCACTTCGAGGGGGTAACCTCCTTTGAGCAAGCTCAATAAAATAAATTCGTCGGTGTCATTCAAAGGCCTCAACACACACTTATATACTAAATATAATCTAGAAAAGTATTACTACCTATGCATGTGGGATAATAAAATATACTCACAGGATGACTTACAAAGCATATGCGTCCAACAACACTAAACTAACAAAATAAATAGAAGGAACACACAGGTTCCTAACATCCCCTCTCTCTTAGAAAAAAAATTTGTCCTTAAAGCTTAAGGTGTGGAAATTTATGCTAAATATGAAGAAGGGGTTCCCATGTAGCATCCTCTGGTTGCATTCCATGCCACTGAATCAAGACCTCAGCGATGGAGCGAGAGCGAAGCTGACGAGTGCGCCAGTTAAGGATTGCCGTAGGCTCCAGGATAATGGATCCTTCCTTATCCATTTCAGGGAGAGTAGTTTGGGCTTTGACATTGGTACCAAGAACTTTCTTGAGACAAGAAACATGAAATACTGGATGAATGCAGGAAGGAGGAAGTTCCAGTTTATAAGCAATTGAACCAATCTTTTGTAGAACCTTATATGGCCCATAAAATTTTGGGGCCAGCTTATGATGCCCTTTAAGCTTCAAGGAGGATTGCTTGTATGGCTATAGATGCAGAAAAACCATATCCTCAACTTGAAATGAGCGCTCATAATGGTGTTGATCTGCCTGCTATTTCATTTGATTTTGGGCCATGTGAAGATTATCCTGTAAGGTGCGAAGAATCTGATCCCTGGTGCGGAGAACTATGTCAACTGCCTAGACTGGTGAGCTGTTGGGAGTGTAGGGAAGGAGCACTGGAGGTGCCTGACCATAGATTGCTTCATATGGAGTCATTTTAGATGCAGTGTGGTAAGAGGTATTGTACCACAATTCAGCTAGAGGAAGCCACTTGGCCCACTGATGTTGCTGTTCTGAAGTGAAGCAACGGAGATAAGTTTCCAAGCATTTGGTGACAATTTTTGTTTGACCATCAGTTTTTGGGTGATAATCCGAACTCATCTTCAGTTTGGTGCCAGTTTGCTGAAACAATTCAGTCCAAAAATGACTAGTAAAAGTTGCATCCCGATCTGAGACAATGGAAGAAGGGAGGCCATGAAGACAGAAGATCTGGTCCATGAAGATTTGTGCAACTGTGGAGGTAGTATAGGGGTGGATGAGGGCACAAAAATGAATATATTTGGAGAGACGATCAACCACAACCAAGATCACTATTTTGCCACCTGATTTAGGAAGCCCTTCAATGAAATCCATAGAAATATCAGTCCAAATCGATGTAGGGATGGGCAAGGGTTCCAACAAGCCAGGAAGGAGGGTTGTTTCACCCTTGTGGTGTTGGAAAGTATCACATTTAGCCACCATCTATTGAATCATCTATTTCATTCCTTTCCAAAAGAAGTTGTGCCTTGCCCGCTCATAAGTTTTGAGGAATCCAGAGTGCCCTGCCAAAGGAGAGGCATGGAGTTCATAAAAGACAGCCTGTTGAAGATCTGGATTCTGAGGAAGCACTAGATGACCCTTGTATCAGAGAGAGGCACCATCCCAAGAGAAATGTGGTATAGCAGAAGGATTATTGGCCAAATAGTGAATAATTTGAGATAAAGAAGAGTCACTGACATAGCCCTGCTGAACAAATGCTAACCAATTGGGAATTGGCATAAAAATAGCTGAAAGGGAAGCTTGATCATCAAATGTGTGAGAAAGAGCATCTGCAACAATATTTTCCTTACCCTTCTTGTAGGTGATCTCATAATCAACCCCATGAGTTTGCTAATCCATTTCTGTTGTGCAGGGGAGGATACCCGTTGTTCCAAGAAGTATTTTAGACTTTGGTGATCGGTCTTGATGCAAAAATGACTCCCTAGGAGGTATGGATGCCACTTCTATACAACATGCGGAACAACCATCATTTATTTTTCATAAGTAGATAGGGCTAGATTCTTACCAGAAAGGGCTTTGCTAGTGAATGCAATAGGATGGCCATCTTGAAGGAGAACAACACCCAGTCCATTGCCGCAAGCATCAGTCTCAATAGTGAAGGGCTTGGAAAAATATGGCATAGCGAGAACAGGTGTACTGCACATAGCTTGTTTCAGTTGTTCAAATACATTCTCAGCAACATGGGTCCATGTAAAAGCATCCTTTTTTAACATAGCTATCAATGGTGCTGCAATATTCCCATAATCTTTGACAAACTTGTGGCAATAGCCAGTCAGCCCCAAAAAACCCTGAAGGCTCTTGAGAGTTTTAGGATGCGGCCAATTTTACATGGCATCTATTTTTGTGGGATCCACCTCAACCCCTTGGTGTGCAACAATATGTCTGAGATACTCCACTTCCGCCTGGCCAAACACACAGTTAGATTATTTCTCATAGAGTTGATGATCAGAGAGAAGTTGCATTATGAGCTCCAGATGATGGAGATGCTCAGCCCAGGTTTTTCTATATATAAGGATATCATCGAAGAAGACCAAAATGAATTTACAGAGGTATGGACAAAATATTTTATTCATCACTACGTGAAATGTTGAAGGAGCATTAGTGAGGCCAAAGGGCATGACTAAAAATTCATAGTGACCATCATGTGTGCAGAAGGCTATTTTAGGGATATCCTCCTCATTAACCCTAATTTGATGATACCCAGAATGAAGATCCAACTTGGAGAAAAAATGAGCACCATGAAGCTCATCAAGAAGTTCATCAACAATCAGGATGGGAAACTTATCCTTTATGGTGAGATGATTAAGTGCTCAAAAATCAATGCAGAGTCACCAGGACCCATCTTTTTTGTGGACAATTAGAACTGGAGAAGAAAAGGAACTGGTACTAGGGCAAATAATACCTTGCTTCAGTAAGTCACGAACGAGCATCTCGATTTTGGTCTTCTGATGAAATGGGTAGCGATAGGGCCTGATGTTGGGCGGAACACTACCAGGAAGGAGCTGAATATGGTTTTCCTCTGGGCGAGAAGGGGGCAATCCTACAGGTTTAACAAATACACCCAAATACTCATCCAAAATTTATTGTAGATCTGCAGGAGTACTAGAGACTGCTGATGGCTGCATCTGAATGGAATGGATTTGAGCAATGACACCATGTGAATTATTCTTAAGAATCTTTTCCATACGATGTGAACTGATGATGCTGAGAGACCCTGGCTGTAAGCCTTTCAAAGTGTGTTGTTTCCCATTGGCTAAAAACTGCATCTAAAGTTCACCAAAATCCCATAGAATGGGGCCAAGAGTGCGTAACCATTGGGCGCCCAAAACCAAATCACATCCACCTAAGGGAAATGAAAACATGTCAGAGTGCAAGTTATAATCTCCAATAGAGAGACGCACATTGCGACATTTCCCTTTGCAAGGTAAAGTGCCCCATTGGAAATCATGACTTCAAAGCTAGAGTAGGGTGTTAGCGTTTTTCCCTGACCTTGTCAAAGAAAAGGATAATTAACGAGGATCAAACAAACCCTCCTACACTTCAAGATCAAAGGCTTAGGCGGGTGTACCTGTTGGATTCACTTCTTTCAGTGAATCAGGGGATGGATTCCTGCCCATCACACTTGATATAATAATCATTCACAGCTCTTTAAACAGAAAGGGAAAATGATTTGAATAATTGATTGATGAAGAAACTACCAGACAGACCAGAGACCAGTGCCTTATTTATTGGGCAACAAATTCAAACAGATGTGCAATCCCAGAAAACTTCTAACTCCAAACTCAAAAACCCGAATGAAATGCCTTGCAAGCCATTCTTCTCATTTCAATTCCTGGACATCATATTCATATGCATACTTAAAATTATCAGAATTTGAATACAAGACTTGCTCTCCTTGAGAGAAACTCAGATTCAAATGCACAGATACCTTGTAACTGATATATTAACATGCCTTACAAGTTAATATACAAGAATCAAAACAAACATACAAAGACATCATACAAGTTCTGAACAGGGATTTCCTTTGATTTTCATTAAAAATTAT
>MU223634.1:494389-508818 GCA_018584345.1 Thuja plicata | reverse complement strand
GTATATGTGGTGGTAATGAGATGAATCATGTCCAATTACTGAACAGACCATCTGGGAGTCAGGAGAGTCATAGGCAGGGTAGTATAATGTCTCCACTAGGAACTCGTGTCTGAAATCATTCTCTGGCATTTGCAACATAGAGGCAAAAGTAGCCATAGCATTAGATACTTTATTATCTACCCAGGGAATTTTTTGAAAAGTGACATGTGTAAAATAGCTCTTATGGCTGTCAACCATCCTTTTATAGGGCACTAACTTTTCATCTTTGGTTTGATAAGTATTGTTGACCTGATTGATAACTAGTTGTGAGTCTCCAAAGAATTTTAGTTCATCCACTCACCATTCAATAGAAATCTTGAGTCCATTGATCAGAGCTTCATATTCAATGGTGTTATTGGTACAAGGGAACATCATTTTATATGCCTTTGGTAAGGAATATCACTGCGGTGTGATAAACAAAATCCCAGCTCCTGATCCCTGTTGAGTGAACGAACCATCAAAGAACATTGTCCATGTTTGATGCATGAGAAGCATAATGGAATCATCTGGGAATTCCATCTTTAATGGTTGGTGATCCATAAGAGGTGCTTCAGCCAATTGGTCCGCAATTACCTGTCCTTTAATAGCTTTTCTCTCAACATATACAATATCAAACTCGCTAAGGAGCATGGCCCATTTAGCCAGTCTTCCTGTGAGGGTAGCTTTACTGGGTAAGTATTTCAATGGATCAATATTTGCAATCAGCTTTGTAGTGTGAGCCAACATGTAGTGTCATAGCTTCTGGGAAGAAAACACCACTGCTAAACAAGCCTTCTCAATTAATGAATAATTCATTTCGTAAGATACCAATGTTCTATTGATGTAGTAAATGGCTCTTTCTTTATGATTTGGATCTTCTTGAGCCAAGAGAGCACCCAAGCATGTTTTTGTCACTGAGATATATAGGATCAAGGGCTTCCCCTAAATGGGAGGCATCAATATGGGTGGATTAGCTAGATACTATTTAATTTTTTGAAACCCTTGTTTACACTCTTTGTTCCAGTCATAAGTCACACCTTTATGCAGGGTTTTGGTGAAAGGTTGTGACTTGTCAGCTAATTGTGAGCTAAATCATCTGATAGATTGAAGTCAACCTTGAAGACCCCTGGTTTGTCTGATATTACAAGGTGGTGGCATTTCCATTATAGCTTGTACCTTTTCTGGATCTGTTGACGGGGTTTTGCTGACTGGGTCCGCCAACAATCATAAGTTGTCACCGGGTTCTGGGGATACCAGCCAACTCCGCCTGTAAAGGTTTTCTGGGGAAATTAAATTCCCCAGGCCTTCAAGCACCTGGGTGTCAGGTCATGACGGTGTGGGGCTCGATTGGGAGAAGTGAGTATTTTCAAGGGGGATAGCTGGTTTCTTCAACTCAATACCTCCGGAGATTCAATATAGTAAGGTTTCCCCTAGCACTCTACACTTAGGAAATAAAATAAAAAAGATCCTACAGGGTTAGAAACATTTCATCTAACTATAGTCATGTTTAAAAATCCAGAACATCAATAATACTCTGATAAACTACACTAAATATCGAAGAAATACATAACCGTCAGCTAGCATTTTATAAGTAGCGGGAGTAAAAGAGGCCGTTAATCTATTTAACATATCAGAGTAGAAGACATAAAGAACATAAAACATGAAATACCATTAACTCAGAAGCAGGAATGCCAACAACATCATTTCCAAGAATTCTTCCTTCTTTATTAATGTTCCTTCCAGCAAGCACTGGTGCGTGGTACAATGGTGGCTCCAGGGGAGCATTTGACTATATAAAACCAGAACAATGGAGCATTGAGCTCTAAAACTAAAATGAGAAATCACTTTTCTATTACTATGGAAAACAAAATCATCAATTTCGCCGACCCTTGGAAATGGGCCGATTTGGCTGTTTATACAAATCCTTCTAACCCTAACCCTATTTTACATCACGTTTCAGTAAAATACAATATCCGGGGGCCGGTACTACCTGCGCCACCCTACAAAAGACCTTGAGATGGAATAGGTCTACCATGTCAGGAGAATAGGACAAGAATATACATTGGAAGAATCAGCCTTGAGAAGAGAGCCAGAAATGAGAAAGAAGAAAGTAGGTCCCCCGAAGATCGAGGCTACATGCCTGATAAATGGGAAATGCGGTGCCCTGTCTCCAATGCACAGATGTACTCCTAAATGGTGCCTTGAAAAGACCATCCTATCAGAAACCCAATTGTTAAGTCGACGCCTCCTTGATGTTGCCAACCACCTTCTGACAAGCTTTTATTAACCGCTTCTGAAAGTGACCGGTTGGCCTCGGGGACCGAGACACGGATCACTTTGAAAGAATACAAAACTTTGGACCCAGAAATCCAGGATCTGGGAGCTTACGTCCCCAAAAGAATAAAGAATATCCAATGCTTGAGTTCTCCCCGACCTCCGGAGAAAGCTCAGGGTTGCTTATTATCATTGAAAGCCTGGAGGAGGCGGGAAATGCCATCCTCATCTATATCTTTTAGGCTGGCCCTTTGGTGTTTGGCAACTTTAACTTGTTCCCCCAAGTCGGGAACATTTTCTTTAAACTCGTCAGCCATTCTTGCCATGTCATGACCACTAAGTATCATGCGGGTTAACTTCTCCATCTAGGCCCCATCTATCCCCTCCAGAGTTTGATATCGGGATTTCATTATTTCATCAAAACTCCCCAAAACTGAATCTTTGGGGGTACATGTATTTGTGCTAAGGGGATCAGCCCCGAAAGTCTTTATCACAAAAGACTTGTATAAATTGGAAGAATATTTTACAACATTTACCTTATCCTACAGAGACCCTACCAGTTGCTTGATTACCTGCAATGTGAGGTCAAGTCTAGAGTGCTGGGTTCTCACAAAATCAAATGATTCATCACCCAGAATTCTAGATTCAGAAATCATATCTTCTCCCAGGGTAAGGAGTTCTTCGAGCTCCACTTTCCACGCCTGGTAATTCTCAGCATCACCCTCCCATAGTTCAATGAGAATCTCTGCCTGGCGAATGACCTGCCAGGCCATGTATAGATCTGGGACGATGGATGCTAGGAAATGCTAGGTGTTTCCTATCTGCAGGGAAAACCACTCGTCCACTGCCTGAGCTTTCTTTTTCATTATCCGCAGGGAGTCTATGTCATTCTGCGGTAAATCTTCTGAGGTGGAGGCCTCTGGAGGAGCGACATTGATGGGTCAAACCAGCTCAGTAAGCAACCCCATAAGGTTTGCATTCTTTTCCTTTTCTGCTTTGAGCCTCTGGGCTTCATTTTCATATCGGGCTTCCACTGCCCTTGCTGCCTCCTTCAGCAAATCTACCTCACCTTGCTTTCCCCTTTTTCCTAGTGATACCTCTGCAACATTATAGTCTCTGGGCTCTGCGGTCACTTCATTGATGTCTGGGGGAGGTGTTGCCACAATGACAACTGTTTCTCCACCCGGCCCAGTTTGGAGAGTATGAACTGTCCGAGCTTTCTTGGCCTTCGGCGGGGCCTGGACTTGGGCCATCATTTTGGCCAGGGAGAGAGTAATCACAACAGCAGACTGAGATTTTATTTTCTTGCTCTCTATCATCCACTGAGGTGGGAGGGGTGGCCTTCCTGCCAGGATTTGTTCCCTTGACTCTTCCCTAGTGTCCAGCGGCTGCTGTCCCTCAGTGTCATGGACCTCATCCGTCCCTCTCCCTGCCCCAACTTCTTCTACAACAACATTCTCTTTATCAACCTCCATCTCCTCAGCCTTTTCCTCTGTGTCTATTACTGGGTTTGGACTCTGGTAGGCTTCCTCAGGGATTTCTTCTTCAAGCTGCTCCTCTTGTTGTTGTTCTTCTTCTACCGGGGCCTCATCCTCTATTAGCACCTCTTTTGGCAGTAGGGGAGGTGTTGGGTCAAGATTTAGAGTTTGGGTCACTGTGATCACCTGCCCAAAATTTGCTCCCGGGAGTGGCCCTTGGAACATGGCGGCTGGGGTTACGGTTATTTTTGAAGGTCCAGTTCCTCCAGCGGATGCCATTTTTTCACCTTTTTTTTGTTGGTCCACTCCCATACCTTGCGTCGCTTGAGCCCCAGAGATAATCTCCAGCTCTGGCTCCTTTTCTTCAACCTGCTGCTCTTGTCCCTGTGCAGGCTCTTGTTCCAAATCTTCTTGCTTTGCAACCTCTTGTTCTGCCCCTGAGACCTCTTTCTCTGCTTGTGTATTGTCCCCCTATAAATTTCTAAACTCGTCGACTACAAATACATCAAATTCTTCCTGTGGAGGGGGACTGGTCAGGGCTGCCGTAGGCTCTGTTTCCTTCTCCAGCTCTGGGGAACTGGAAGAAAGGATCTCTACTTATTGGGGACAGGATGCTTCTGGCCCCAGCTCTGCCTTGGGATTTTTGCTGAGCTTCTTCTTTCTCTGGGTAACCAGAGGTGGCCCCGCATCTCTCATTGCCACTGCCTCCAGGGGATCCACCCCCATTGCCTTCACCATTAAGGCTGCTAATGATGGGGAGGAGGAGTGACGAAGTGGTTCGGCCATGAGCGGTGGAGTGGCTAGCCGCGTTATTAATTGCTCCCTCATCTGCTGGGAGGATGCCACCTATTGTTTTATTTTCTCTGTGATGGGGACTTCTTGCGTAGGAGGGGTTGTGTCTATTCTTTTTCCCTTATCTGCTCCCTGCGAAGAAGTCTTGGCCCCTGGGTTCAATTTAGGCATCGGCTGTGGGGTTAATTTTGGTGCCTATTGGGCTAGTCGGCGGGTACTCCCAGGGCACACCTTATTAAAATAGGTGTGGCTTCGCTCGACCACTTCTCGAGTGAAGTCTTCAATTGTGGGCCCTTCTTGGGTGGCCCAGTTCACTGGTGGAAGGTCCTTTTTATCGATCCCCTTTTCTCTGTACTGGGGATCGACAGTGGGGGCGACATCTGAGAAGTTCACTGGGAATCTTCGGAGCTTCAATTTATACATCATGTCGGCCATCATTCTGACGTAGTGCCTGCTTCGCACCTCCACATCATCTTGGAAATCTATCCAAAAGTCCTCCATGTGTATATGATGGAGCTCTGAAGCCCGGGGCAGTGCCGTTGCTATCTTTCCATGTGGGTCAAAAATTTTCCGCGCTAGATAAAATTCCTGTAAGTTGTAACTTTTCAGCTCATTGTCTGCCTCTTTTGTGGCGGCTAGACTGCATGTGTAATTCCCACAGGTGATTGGGAATGGGATGTTGGGTATCTTTTTGAGGGCGAAGAGGGAATGCACCTCCATCATTTGCCTGCAATACTCCAACAACACGATCTTGTCCCCACAGTGTTTGGGTAACAAGTAGGGTTTCTTGGAGAAGCCGGTGACCCTAATGTAGGTGTGCTGTTGGAATTGAATATAATAATGTCCATAACTATGGAATAAGTTTATTGCCTCTGAGGACAGGCGGTATCCAGCGTCCTGGGTGGGTGTCAGTAGATGGTAGTAAACGAACGCGTCGTTTACCCAGTAGAAACTGGGGAAGCTGGCCTCCCATTGAACTTGTGGGAAATGGTCCCACAGTGATTTTTGTCCTGGGCCAATCCTGAGCACGCCATCAGTAAGTAGACCATAGGAATGGGGCCTCTACTATGCTAGGGCCCAAAAAACGTAGGAAGACATGTAGAACTTCTTCCTGTTCAATTGTTGGAACTGGGAGTTGACGTGGTTGGAGATTATTGTCACCCAGTCAAAGTATTCTGCCTTGGTGGAGATGTCGAGGAGGAAATAATACATCCATCAAGCAAACTCTTGGGCGGAGGGCTGCCCAAAGACCCGGGCCAATGCTATCATCCCCATCTGGATGCTCTCCTTGAACTTAGAGCGGGGGATCTCTATATTCATTCTTTTTGGGTCCCTCTTCGGGGCCTTGAGCCAATGGGTATTCATGTATACCCAGGCGACATCCTCCAGCTATGTAAATTGAGCCAAGGCATCAGTCCTTGTAACCACCGTGGCCCTATCAAATTGTGGGATTCCCAGGCTCGCCTGGAATGTGACTAGGTCGAGGGACACCAGTGGAGTGGGGTATCCTGTGGGCTCCACAGCTCTGAGCATAACGGCCTGGATAGAAGAGTTGTAGTTGGTTTCCAGTGTTAAAATAAGCTCTGGAGACTGCACAGAGCACGGGAAACAAGCTGCCCGGAGGATTCTGGAGTTCCCGACGTTGATTGCTAATTGATCTCCAGCTTGTCGCTGGATGTGCATTATCTTCACCAAGGCTTGCATCTCTGGCCATGTTCCGACGCTGGTGTCGGTTATCAGCTTGACTTTGGACTCAATCTTTGAGCCCATGATGACATTGTCTTGTACAAATTTCATGGTCAAGGGCAGCTTCTCTAGGGCCTTCTCCATCTTGGATTTTACTGTTGCCCTAGTTTCTGCTGCGGAAGGTAACTCTGGACTTCCGGGTGGAGAAGATGCGGATGCTTCAGACATGTTTGGGAATGAACTCCGAGGACCTGCAAGGCAAGGAAACCATCAGAACACATTAATCAAAATAGATATTCTGGGGTCCGGAGATCTTACCACCGAGATGCTTGCTTTCCTAAAAAGTTAGTTTCATGCAAAGATAACCGAAAAGCGAACGCATCACATAAACTTAAGATTTTTATTAAACATCCAGGTCCAAGGATTTTATCACGCTTGGCAAAGACACAGGATGGATGATGGTAGGAGACCTGAAGCCCAGAGAGGTAACCGTTAGTAAGGATGTGTAAAAGGACAGGTCATCGAGCCCACGTGGGCACCACATGGGCTGGTATTAAATGGAAGTGATGGCGATGATGGCGGAGCCAACTATCCAAATGCGTGAAAAGTGAAAGCCACTTAGTTGGAATTGATTGTGCACATGGGACATAAATGAGGGTCTGACAGACTTCATGGTGGAGAGAGAAAACTGCTTGTTTGAAACCGACCGATTGCCGAGTTTCAAACAGGTGGTTTTCATCCTCGAAGCGAGTTCATGGGCAGAAAACCAGAAACACAGGTGACTCGACCAGCCTGTCGAGCCACTTGGAAGGATATACACTAAGGATAAAGGATATATACATAGAAACAGAGGGATATACAAAGACTATACATAAATATACACACATATTCATAAAATATACAATGCAGAATGACGCCCGCAGGAAAACCAGACAAGACAGACATATATATAGCTATCTACACACTTTACAGACCAACCACTTCTACACAGAGGGTGGACAAACCTCTGGCAGAGCCGACCCACCAACGGGCAGTGGAACCAAAAAACAGAAAATAGACCAAACGGAAAAATGACAAAACAAACAAGACAAACAAAACCAAACGAAATGGAAGAAAACCAGAGGTGGAAAATGAAAACACCACCCTGAGAATGTAGAAGGTGGAGGAAAGGGAAGAGTTACCATGGGAGCTCTGCAATAGCTCAAGTCATCAAATGATCAAAATCACCACCACGAAGCACTCGTAATTGCCTGAAAGTGACTGGAAGTGTTAAGCGTTGATTATCATAAACTCTTTGCAAATGCTCTGTTAATTGCTTTGAAACCACTCTGTTAATCGCTCTAAGTGCTTGAAAGTTTTAATCATGGTAAATGTGAAAATGACAGATAAGTCCTATTTATACCCATGGTAAAAAAGGCAATCCTCCTCCTTCTGGGAGTCTTCGGACAAGCAAACCTCTGGACTCCGGGCCCGGGGATTCCCCGCGATGATATCCTTAAGAACATCATGGCGGAAAATCTCAGAGTCTGGAATCTGGTTCCCAACGAAGGACAACCTCCAGGATCATAGTCCCAGAGATGAAAACCAAACAACAGAACACAACACCGGGGAAGAAAACCCCGGAGAAAGAAAACAAAAAGGGAAAGAAAGACAAGGCAAAGCCGCAAGCAAAAACAAAAAAAAGGGGGACCCAACATTTTGCACAGAAAATGTAGGGACGGGGATGCAGGGCATAACAAGATCCACCTCAATTCCTTTTGCCAAAATAATGTATCCAAGTAATTTTCTAGAAGTAAACCCAAATGCACATTTCTTAGGGTTTAAGTGCAACCAGAATTTCTCCATACGATCTAGTATAGGACCTAGATTAGTGAGATGTGTTTTTCTATCCATACTCTTGGAAAGCGTATCATCCATGTAGTCCTCCATTTTCCTATGCATCATGTCATGGAATATTGTAGTAGCAACTCTTTGATAAGTAGCCCCAGCATTCTTTAAACCAAAGGGCATAACATTTTAACAAAATGTACCCCATGCACAAGTAAAAGCTATTTTCTCTTGGTCTTTTGGCACAATTTTGATCTGATTATAGCCAGAAAAGCCATCCATTAGGGAATACATCTCATATCCCACTATCATATCCATGATCATGTCAATATTGGGGAGTGGAAAATCATATTTCGGGCATGCCAAATTTAAATCTCTAAAGTCCGTGCAGACCCTAATAGATTTGTCATGTTTGGTTACTAGGACTATATTAGAAATCCACTCTACATAATCAATCACTTGGATGAACCCAGCTTTCAAAAGTTTTTCCAATTTTGCCTTGATCAATAAAGCTACATGCGGATGCATCTTTCTAAGTTTTTGTTTGACAGGTTTCACGCTTGGTGATATTGATAAGTGATGCATAATGAGGTCAGTATCCACACCCGGCATGTCAAAATATGTCCACGCAAAATTTATCTTTTTCTGTTGGAAAAACTCTATAAATTCCTTAAGTTCTTCTAAAGATAATGACTTGGCCACATGAATGATATGTGGATGTTCTTCTGTTCCCAAATTTATTGGCTAAGTAGGTTCAATTAACACTGATGAGCGTTCCTGAAAGTGACTCAAAAGTGCATCAAGTACCTCACCCTCAGGCACCTCAGAGAGGTTTTCACCTTCGGGTACGTCATTTATTTTTACTTTTTTTTAGCTTTGATACTACCACAACATGGTTTTCACCATCAGAGTGCTTATTCTTTTTTCTTTTAATTTTCTGACTAAGGTACTTGATGTCAACCTCGGTCATGTTGACACTTTCTTCACTAGTGGAGGACATCACGGGCTCAATAGCATGAAGGTAGCAGGCTAAGGTGTAATCATTCTAGAATGTAAGGACTTCACTGGATGAAGAAGAGGAATTCCAGTCTATTAATTCAGGGTGTTGGAGGGAAAGGGATGTGACAAGTTCAAGTGTATCCACAGTATAGTCATCATTGAAAGCATTAACTAGTAAGAGGGGATCTAGACCAATCTCATCCAAAGGTGTGTTTGAATCCTTTTGATCTCTAACGACCGAAGTAGAAGACATGTCAACACCTATAGACTCAGACTCATTAGGATTTTCACTAGACTCTTCACTCATGTCGAGAGGTCTTTTGCAAGATCCTGCTGACAAACTATCAAACTCATACTCATGGGAGTCTATTTCTAAACTCTGACTTGGGTGCTTTCACGATGAAGGTTTTTGAGTTCTTGTAATATGAGTCTATTCTTGTGTCCACCGTTATTGAATGCCTGGTGGTATGTACCTTTCTCCTTTGAAGTTAGGGTCTTGTAAGTCTTTCCATTGCTCATAAGTGAGCGTCTCACATTGAGTAGTTTGATCAGAATCACTATCTGTTTCTGCAGTACAGGTACGTGACACAAATTTAACTAGCTCAACAAAGAATGCTGCCAGGTCTGGAGGGATGGGATAAGGAAAACAATCCTCATTCGAGCTGTCGTGTGTAGTGTCAGCTATAGTTGTACTTTTAGGTTCTGGTGTAGGCTCTACTTTTGGCACAAATTTATTGATTCCTAGATGAAACGAAACCTTTTTGAAACCTAACCCAGTGGTATCTCTTGTCTTTTGACCTATAGCTTGAATAGGTTCCACTAACCCATTGCCATTCACACCTAGAGGGCCACTTCCTTTGTACCCAAAACATTTCATAATCTTAAGACCCTCACTGTTAGGATTTAATTCATGAGCCAGGGCAGTTTGTTCAGCTGTGTTCTTTCCTTTACAAAGCCAAGCTTTGATAGCTCTGTCATCATCTTCATCTTCCAATGGTATTTTAGCCTTTACAAATGTACCCTCAAAAACTACCTCAGGGGTAATGGAAGGTTTATTGCGTTCAGAAGGTCTCCCATAAGACTTAGGAGATAGGGGAAGAGCAGCTAATGACAGTACGGGCTCCATTTGATATCCCCCCATGCCCATATCTGTGATTTTTAGTGTCTGTTCCATATCTTTGAGCTTGGCATCACAGAGTTCTATGTATTCTCTATTAGTCGGAACAAGACTGTCGACTGATTGAGTGAGAGCATTACAATAAGATCCCATGCTAGTGGGAACAGTCACCTCTGCGCCTTGAAAATAAAATTTGATACATTGATGGTATGTAGAAGGAACCGCTTGCATCTCGTGAATCCATGGTCTTCCTAGTAAAATATTATACGCAAGAGGAAGGTCTAGCACCTAACATATGATGTTTCTCTCAATTGGACCAACTCAAATGGGTAGCACAACTAGACCTTTAGATGTTCTCTCTTCCTCATCATAAGATTTTATGGTAATTTTCTTGCGGGAATCTATGTGATCCTCGCCATAACCTAGTTGAGAAAGAAAATGAGCGGAGCAAATGTTAAGACCAACACCATTATCAATGAGCACGCGGCGAACTAAATACTTACCTATCATGACTTCTATCTGCAGAGGATCATTGTGTGGATGACTAATTGAGTGATCATCTTCTTTAGAAAAGGATAAGTAATGCGGCAAGGTCAAATGACCCACCATGGATTGAAACTGATCCAAGTTGATATCTTTGGGGACACTAGCTTCAGTGAGAGCTTTGTCCAGAATCTGCCTATGAGAAGGCAAGATTTTTAATAGCTCAAAAATAGTTATCTGAGAATTGGTCCTTTGAAGTTGGTCAAGGATGCTATAACCAGCAGCAGGAGGTGTAGGGACCACCTTCGTGGTCTTGTTGGTGGAACCAACAACAGTCTTATTCACAGTTTGTTTTGGCGCAGACGTAGCAACAGGAGGGTCAGGACCCTTGCTAGTGATTCTAGTGTTAGATCGAGTAACAATTTTTTCACAATCCTGAGACATTTCAGATTGAGAGTTAGGACCTCTTATGACAAACGAGGTTCTGGGTTTAAAAAAATTCCCACTTCCCTTGCCGGTAAACATCTTGCAATATTCCACTCCCATTGGTTCAATCATGTTAATCACATTATCATAAGTGGTATTGGTGTAATTAACTTTAGCATTATTATTCTGAGCATTGGAGGATTCATCTTTCTTGTGATGAGGGAAAGGGTCTTTGAATGCTTGATGATCCAAATTTTGGTTATGATTCCCCACATCGATGACCTGGTCATCAATCAAGTCTTGAATTTTATGTTTTAGTTGGTAACAAATAGCAGTCCTATGACCTTTATTCTGATGGTAATCACAGTAATCATTCTCTTTCCACCAATGAGGTCTTGTTTGTGGGTCGTATAAACATTTCTCCGAAGGATTAAGAATTTGACTTTGCACCAAAGCTTTGAAAAACACATCAATTGTTTCTCCTAGAGGGGTAAATTCACGCTTGGTTCGTGGTATCCAAGGTTTGTTTCCAAAAAATTTAGAGGGCTGTTGAGTGTTGGTCGCAGCCTTTGTGATAGCTTTGGTTTCTTGTATACCCACGGTGAGATTAAAGATCGGTTTCAAAGAAGTTGGATTCACGTTATCAACCACCCCATCATTCACAACATCTCTATTTTTGTTGGGGAATTTACCTTTGTCTTTGGATGATGATGAATTTTGCTTATTATCCTTATATAAAGTCAATTTGCCCTTTTTAACCATGAAAGATTCTATTCTCACAGCCTATTTTATCATACTATCAAAGTTAAGGGGACCTTGAAGTTGGACTTGATACCCGAAGTCAGGGGTGAGATTATCCAAGAATATATCGAGTTTCTTGGACTCGGGTATTTTGTGAGGGTACTTTGTGCAAAGTTGTCTCCATCTTTTGAGAAATGTCAAGAATGGTTCCCCTTACTTCTATTTAAGGTTGCAGAGATCCCTTATGTTAACAGGATGTTGAACATTATGAGAATAGTGTTGCATAAAAATATTAGCAATTTCATCAAAAGTTTTGATGCCAGTGGGCAATTGTGAGAACCATTCCATAGCGGGCCCACCTAAACTTCATGGGAAAAGATGCATCAAATACATTTGATCATGCATAAACTCCATTTACAAGGCACCAAATTCTCTTAAATGGTCCTGGGGATCAGAGGTACCTAGATACTTTTCGTATTTTGGGAGTTCTACACCTTTGGGAAAAGGTTGCATGACAATACTCTTATCAAACAGAAAAGGACATATACTTTCCATTGTGAACTATTGCGTAGGGTTGTTCTTATCTTTCATAAGTTGACTAAGTTGTCCTTGCATGTCATGAATTATCTTATGCACCTTAGAAGATTTAGTTTCCTCTTCTTTAGCGACAAGTGTATCCACTTGGAAGTTCGCGGGTAATTTAACTCCTTGATTTGCTAAATCTAGGAAATATTTTTCTTTGTATTCCGCAAGGAGTATCTCCATCATTTTGATAAGAGATTTATTAAACTTTGCTGCATCTATATCATTCTAAGTGATAGGGTCATTTTCATTGCCAAGAATTTCATAAATACTTTGAGTTTGGTCTTGACCCTGGTGTTTCTCTTGACCTCGTTCATGTTGAGATTGGTCTTGACCTTGTGTGTAATCGAAAGGAGATGTCATATCGTTAACGTGAGATTGGTCTGTATGTACTCCTTTAGTATGAGAGTGAGAACTTGTAGCTGATGTGCTCTTCGGCAAATCAAAAGGATTGAACTGTGAAAAAGGATCACTAAGGCAGCGAGGGTCATTAATAGGATTGACCCAAACAGGTGTTTTCTTTGAGATAAATGGATGATGTTGATCTTGAAACAACAGATTAGAACAAAACTGAAGCACTGGCTTCGGATTCAGAATTGGGTCCACACTGAACAGGGAAGAGGAACGTGATGATCCCTCTTGATTATCCACTTGAATAACAGGTTTAGAATGAGCTTTGCCTTGATTGCTAGGTTTACTTTTAACTATTTCAGAACCACGTATAGGAAAGATATTACTGCTCCTAGTCGTAACAGGCATAGACAAAGCTGGTATGAGAGGAAACTTAAGATTTGACTCAGAAATCTATCTCTAAAGGTATCAAAAAGACAAGGTAATAGGCTAGGACAGCCAAGGTATGAGATGCACCCAACACAAATTGTCAGAAGTATGGCTAGAACAGTTGAGTAATGACTATCATGTCGCAAGGTACAAAACATAAAAAAATGGGATAGAGACAAAGAGACAAGACAAGTTCGAGTATGAATCAGTCATTTTACAACTTGGAACAACTAGTTTCAGTCTGCAGACAATGAAGGAACAAGCAATGAAATCCAGACAAGAGGCAGATAAAGCAGATATACAAACTCAGTTTCAAGGTAAAGACCAGGTTTCGAGACACAGTGAGAACTGTTCTCTAACAAGATATCCAGGCTTAGGATATTTTTAAGATGATATAATTCAGCAATCTCTATTTCAAGGCGACAAGCATTCATTTAAAAACACAAAGATTCAATCAGGTAGTGATGCAAACAGTAGTCGAAAAAAATTCCACCAAGGACAAAGAAACTTGGTAGAAACATGGGAGTCTTTGTTTGAATGATAGAACAGACAGTTTAAGACTCAAGAAAAAACACTCAATTATCCCTACAAAGAAAATTGGTTGAGAAGACAAAATCTGTGCCCCGCTGTCTTATGCGTATGTGTTCACCTCACACAATAGTGTCACCCTCAAAAGAGCGCCCATGTTTTTGGTGTTTCCAAGGACTAAGTATATATGTTCAAAGGTAACCCTTAAATAGGGTCCAGTGTCATATACCAATTCAAACATCCAGGTGCATACCTATGTCGAGAATCTAGGGGAGAGATTCTTCCCTCTCCCTGCGTACAGATTATGCCTCCTTTCGGAGGTGAACAAGGTAGGCATCTAACTAAGAGAGTGTTTAATAGGCTTCCATTCACAATAACCTCCGGTGCCTCTGATATAGAGCTGGGGCCTCGCGACCACACTAACACTTGTAAGTCACACACCCTTGTAAGCAAGGCTGGGAGCAGCGCCACTCAGTATGACAAACAAGGCTTTCTCATGATGACAGTCAAAATAAATGAGAAAGAAGTTACTATGGCTTTGGAGTCTTTGGACTACAACAATGCAGACTTAATTAGAGTGAGGTGGAATCACCGGCGAAAGGTGTGTACTCACTTGGGTCATTCCCAGAGGTTCAACTTCTGGTAGGCCCTCTAAAGGTGACTCAACTTGGTTCGGATTCAAGGGTTTGATTTTCTGA